>JAWNLU010001422.1:0-162500 GCA_035042165.1 Drosophila kuntzei | reverse complement strand
ACTAGAAAAATCGTTGATTTTAATTTAAATAAAATAATAAATAAATATGAAACTTATTCAATTTGAATACAATTTAATTAACTTTTCCGCATAATATAAATATGCTTTTATGTTAAAATATATTTACTATATTCAAATTAACTTTAACATTTAAGTATGTTTTTAGTTAAATCATTTTATATTTAAATTGAATACGTTATCAATTTTCTATATGCAATATGCGAAAATCAAGTATGATGTTTCTCTGAGTGTATGCTTGTACGTATGTACATATTTGCAGATTCTTTCTTTCAGGGCAAAGTATGTTGCGTAATTACCGCCGTAGTTCTGTTGAAATTAAGTTCTGTCAAGGATCGAGTAAAGTGGCAGCAGCTAAGCAGTAAGCCAACTTAATGACCACTCATTACCGTTAATTGATTTCAATTAAATCACGCCCGAAAACAGCAGCTTAGACGGTTAGACGGTATATAAAAGGCAAATGCGACTGATGTAACCACAACAACTTAAACAACAATTACAAAAATAATCAGGAAACAAAACAACAACAACAACAACAACAGCAAGAACCGCAGCAACAACAACAACAACAACAACAATCATAACAGTCTGTTGGATTTCCTTGGCTTCTCAACGATAACGACCAGTCCAACAAAAACAAGTAGAGGAAATGTCTTGAGTTAAAACAAGCAAGACCAAAGAGAAAGTAACAGGGAAGTAAGTGTGAGAGAGGCAGCAAGAGAAAGAGAGAGAGAGAGGGTGGGAATAAAGGACTAAGAATGGGAATGAGATGAGCCTTAAGTGTTTGCTTTGCCACATCGAGTCTCACACAATGACACGCACCAAGTGACCACGCACACGCCCACGCCCACTTCCCCGTTCACGTTCACGCCCACACACAGTGGAAAAAACCGCTAGTTTAGTCTATATCCAAAATACAAAAAAAAAAAAAATTAATAATAAAATCAATTTAACAAAGTATACATTTAAGAAACTATTTTAATTTTTGAATGGTCGACATGCGTCGAGAACATAAAATTCTTAAAGTTAGAAAACACATCTTGATTTTAAGAGCAATTCAAATAATATTAAGTTTATATTGATATGAATTAAATTCTAATATTTTCAAGACCACAAATGTAAGTATGCGAATAATTGTACTTATTTATAGACCAAATTGTTTTGAATACTAAAGAAAAAAAAATTGGCAGGTTTTAAATTTATAATGTAGTTATTGTCGTTTTATTTTGATATAAATTTTTTGTGGCTTGGTGTTTTTTTTTTATCATATCAATAATTCTGAAACTGAAACGGTGACTCTAACCAGAGCGCCACGGGACCACAATTGGTTTCAAATGAAAATATTACAAATTTACATTTTGCTAACAACTTAAGATTTTTATTCTTATATTAAGAATTGCGATTTTTTAGATTAATATTCTTAGTATTAGTAATTTGGTTTTAAAATGGTCTTATTATAATCGAATAGATTACAAAAAAAAACCTTAATTTATATAAGCTTATCTATCGGAATTTCCCACTGTGCGTCTTCCACGTCCACCGATAATAAATTAAAGCATCTTTACACAATTCCAGCTGCTTAACTTAATAAAAACGCCAACATGGAAAATGGCAGGAAAGTCCACTATACAGATCCAGATTCTGATTCAGATTCCGTTTCAGTTTCAGTTTCAGATTCAGATCCTGCTCTTGAGCATCACAACCATCGACCATTCGCTGCCACTCGACTCGACTGCTGTTGCGGCAAAGATTTTTGGATAAAGTTAATTACAGCTCATTGGATATTCGAGGGGAGAAGTTGCGCCGTCGGCAACAGTGAACAAATGATAACTCTACAGTTGAGGTGATTGACTGTTGGGTGCCCAGTACCCGTGATTCATCAATGAAATGCTAATTTCAAATAAAAGAAAAGTAAGTACCACAAACATATTTAATAACAGACATAGAAAAAAACAAAAGAGACAATGCTTTCAACGCACACAAAAAAATAATATTTTTTTTATTTGTTTTAACAATATTTACAATGAAATAAACATTACAAATGTTAAGTAATAGGAAAAAAACCAAAGCAGTCAATATCTTCTGCATTAAAGCATTAAAATATCTTCTGTATTTATTATCCAATCAATATGAAATGTTCACTAAATGTGTGCTAAATCTCAAGTCTGTTTTAATTCGATTTTCTCACTTGCAATGTCAGTGGAGGTTGTGGCCAAATTCTAAATCAAACTTAATATTCAAGACTATACAAGTATTGTCAACAAATTTGATTGACGGATGGACAGATATTGTCACAAGCCCAATAGCCTTTGGTCTCTTTGCGTGCTGGGCTATGATGATGATGATGATGACGATGACGATGATGATGTGGATGTGCTTGTGATTGTGATTGTGATTGTGTTGATGTCGTCGAGCCGGCCGAGTTTGCATTTGCATCTCCACCTCCGTCTCCATCTCCGTCTTCGTCTCCGTCTCCATCATTTTTTAGCACTGCCCGCTGAAGCAATTAACAATAAAACAACACTTTTCTAATTGGATGAAACGTTTTGCAAGTTTTGCATCCGATATGCTTCGTTTGAAATGCGCGGCATCTGAATTAAAACCAGCACTTAATGGTCTACTGGTAAAGCCTTTAATTTACTGAGGGGGATGGAGAATCCAAGTTTGCAATTGTTTGTCCTATATCCCAACTATTTAGTTTAGAAAGTGCTAAGGATTAAGGATATTAAGCAGAAATGCAAGCAAATAGCGTACAGAATACTAACAACTAAGAAAGCATAAGTTGAGAGTGCCCGACTTTGAGATACCCCAACTTTCACTCACCTTTACCATACGTCCATATATACACACACGAACACACACATCTCAAGGTCTATTACATCCTTGTATAACTCCTTCTGGAATATCTTCTGAGTTTATTATTATTGTTGTGAATGGTACAGCTTTAAAGCGATTTTTTGAAAATTGAAATAATTGAAATTTGAAATAAACTTGGTCTGCCTGCAAATTCTAGGAGTCTTCATACTTCAAATAGGTGCTACTAGTCCTTTCCATCTCTGAAATCCTTTGGCTCATACAGACCGACGTACATACATATATGGCTATATCGACTTAGTTTTCGATGCTGATCAAGAGTATACATAAATTATGAAGTTCGTTACGGCTCCTTCTGCCTTGTACATACCCTTGCACAAACTTGTAATACCCGTTCTAATTGGGAATTTTGAGAGATAGTTTAAATAACAATTAATATCCAAGTAACGAATCACTCAAGAGAAACGGATAACGGATATAATTGAAATGGGATAGAAAATATGTATATTTAAAAGGGATTTCTTTTTTTGCAAAATTAATTTATCAAAACAGTTACTTGAATAACTGTTTGTATATCTAAATTGAGTAACGGGTATCGACTTGTTTTAATCATAATTTCTTCAATTTTAATTGGTCCTCAATCAAAAATCCGTATATGTACCAGGGATTAGAACCGAAACGAATATCGGTTTCAGTTACGGTTTCGGTTATGATCGAATTAAGGATTTCGGTTATCAGTTATATAAAATCTTGGAGTATCGGTTTTGTAACGGTTATCGGTTTTTTGTAAGTTTGGTTTAAAAATAACGGTATGGATCCGGTTAACAACAAAAAATAAATTAAGGTTTTCGGTTGACCAAAATAAGACACTTTATTCATTGTTTTACATGAAAAAAGACTTAATACTCTTTTTACCCTGGAAAATAATGTTATCTGGTGACTGGAATGATCCAGTGTAATGTCGATTTTAATATAATTTGAACTCATATAAATTTGGTTGGAAAATTTGGATTATTTTAATTTTACTGAACTTTGAACTGCCATAACTTTGTCAAAAGTCAATCAATTTTTATCCGGAATGTAAATTTGAGCATGATTTTAACTTCAAATTCGATCTGCATTTAAATTTTTTTCATTTTAGAAAATTTTTGAAAATCGAATTTTTTCGAATTTTTACAGTGTTACCCCTTTATCTTTTTTGATTTTTTCGAAAAAATTCGAATTTTCAAAATGAACAAAATTTAAATGCAGAACGAATTTGGAGGTAAAATCATGCTCACATTTACATTCCGCATACAAATTGATTGACTTTTGACAAAGTTATGGCAGTTCAAAGTTATCAGTACTTGCGACGGCCAGTACCGAAATTAACCCTTATAAATCAATCGGTTACTAAACGGTTATTTCGGATTAAAGAGTTTTGGTTTATGGGTTTCGGTACAGCGGAAAATATTTTTTCGGTTACGGTTTCAGTTACGGTTACAAATTTCAGCCGGTTATTACCGGTTAAAGGTTACGGTTTCGGTTAAGGTTTTAATCCCTGATATGTACATATGTATGTATATACTTACATACATACATACATGAGTTTTGGGGACGATTATCTTTTCCCCGAGTGTATATGCTTTAACAATTTATCTAAAAAAGACATTATATTCGTATCGGCACTGTGGTGCTTTCCACTTTCCACTTTCCACTTTCTTCTTATTCTTTTTGTTTTTGCTTAGCCTCTTTCAAAGCTATTCGTGGTCGGTCCACAGGACTTTCAAGGCGTCGTGGAAGGATCATTTTGCACAAAATGCAAAGACAAATTCCTTGGCACCGCGCAGTTTTCATATTCAATAGCTGCATTTTGCGACAACAACAACAACAACAACAAAAGCAACAAGAACAACAAATTAATACAAATAGTCTGCAGTGATATTGGCCATAGATTATACTTTTGTAGACAGTTTCGCACTTGCCGGCACAACTGGCGATTGTATCCAGACTATCCAGACTAGTCCCATTGCCCATTGCCTATACACTGATAAAAAAAGATTCAAAAATCTAGATTTTGGTAAAAGAAATGTATCGAGAACATAAAACTCTTACAGCTAGAAAACACATCTTGATTTTAAGAACATCTTAAATAAGATCAAGTTGTATTAATAGACCAAACAGTTTTAAATACTTTAGACAAAAAAAAAAAATAAGGCAGGTTTTAATTTAATAATATTTTTGTTGTTGTTTTATTTTGATATGGTTGATATTGGTTTTTTTTTTTATAAATATTCCTTTAATATATTTTACCTTGGCAAGAGTGGAATTTTAACCCGCACTTGTTTTCAAACTGAATCAGCGACTCTAATCAGATGGCCACGGGACCACAATTGATAACACATGAAAATATAACAGATTCTTATTTTTTCTTATATCAAAAACTACGATTTTTTAGATTTAATCTTAGTATGAGTAATTTGGTCTTAAGATAGTCATATTTTTAGAACAAAATAAGTAAGATGAATGTTTTTAACTTTAAAAGTTGGCCTTTTTTCAGTGTAGGACCAGCGTCCGAGGCTTATCGTCCAACGTCTTTTGTCCTTCCTTCTCTTTTTTCAAGAAGCTTTTCGATTCCTCCACTCCACTCCACTCCACTCACACCACTTAACTTTGGCTATCCTATTCTGCTATCAATGGAGTCTTACTTGCCACTTGCCACTTGGCCAGTTTCGAGTTGGCTAATACGAGCACGCTTTAATAGTGCGGTATACACAGGCAACACTTACTTACCAACAAACTCACATACTTTTATATGGATACGAATATTTTTTCGATTGTACTCGAATATGACCAAGTATGTTCGTATATAAATTATTTATTGGAATTTTTTGGCTTTTGAATTGAATCAATAGTGGTTTGGAGCTGGCGACCCATTTTGTGTCCTGTGCCCATTGAAAGCGAAAAGTGAAAAAGTTTTAATGGAATTTCTTTCTTTCGTTATACTAGATATATTATTTAGCCCAGTAGTTGAAGGGTGCACAGGCTATTGGGTTTTGGGACAGCGTCAAATTGCGATTAATACTGTATTATTTATAATTTTTGTAACGGATACTGGCTTCGCCTGCGATTCTGGTAACCCGAGTTCAATTCCATTTATTTACCACTTTTTATATGTACATATTTATTATATTTTCATATCATTAACATATAAATATTGGATATCCCAAAGTCGAGCAGCGTGACTAAAGCGTTCTTGCTTGTTTTATATGTACACAGAAAAAAGATCCGCAGTTCCGGAATGAAATCAATCCAATGCGATGTCAAAAGTGAAGAAATACCGGATTTTCTTAAACCAAGTACAAAATACTTGATTCAAGCACGTTGAATGTTGAACTGTTGCCATTACATCCACATATTGTTTTAATTTAACAATAATATCCAGAATACATATGTTCATAAAAAATGCATGCTAAAATCAAGAATTAGAAACTTGAATTTTAGAATAGTTTTTTTTTTTTGTGTAGGACTACGACTTGAATTTTAGAATTAATTTTTTGTTCTGTGTAGGACTATACTTGACGGTAACTCCTCAACTCAAAGTTTTAATTTATTTTTAAACCTAATGGTTTCTTTTTTTAATGCCTAGAGGATCTAAATGAGCTGAATAATATTACTAATACACAATTCCATAAAAACGTATTTATCAAGAATACAATCTCTTATTTAATATTGCCCACAAACCAGACTCTCTCTCTCTCTTTCTCTCTTAGTCTGCATGTGTGTGTGTGTGTGTGTGTGTGTGTGTGTGTGTGATTTTATGTGTACTTCAATTACGTAATTAGCGAAAATATGCACGCATATTGTATTTACACATTCGTATCTAGTAAACGTTCATTCCATTAAATACTAGTGCCGAATATCGTTTAACCGAGCTAAGTATTCAATTTTCATGTTGTAACTTTTGCTTGTTTAACTGCCTCGAATTTATTTGTGTGCCTTCTAATTTGAATTGTCGAATCTGTTGCACAATTCTGTATCTATGTGTGTGTGTGTGTGTTTGTGTATCTGTGTGTCTGTGTGTGTGTGTGTGTGTGTGTGCCTGTATGATTCGATGTGTACCATACAAATGGTAAGCCAAAATATGGCGTTATAATAATTTTCATAGCAAAATTTACACATGCATAATTAATTAGTATCAAAAATTTAATACTCACACTTTGTATCTGCTTAAATATTTACACTTCGTGCCAAATTTGTATGCAAATCGCTTTGCTACAGACTGACAATAACACACACCAACACACACACACACACACACACACACAATACACACACAATGTCTTGCAATTAAAAAATGACACAGTCTGCGTCATATTAATGGGGTTGGGTTTGAAATTCTTGATTACCAATAGGCAGTACAATTGACAGAGAGTTAAAATGGGAAAGAAAACTACATACAGAAGTACATTCAAATCACTCTTTATTATTAATAAATTTTTGATTCCAAAATAAGGAATACTCATTCATAAGTTGGTATTTGTTAAAGTACCTGGATGAATGGGAAATTCAAAGATATACATATTATTTTGGGATGGCATATTCTGGAAGAAGCATAAAATTTAACTTTTAATTTTTCTAATTCTAATTTATGGTAAAGAGTATTACCAGTATTTTAATTTTCATTATACAAATTTAAAATAAACTATATTTTTCAATATAAAAATCGAATACACATGCCAAAATGTTCCAACTTATTTCAAATATTGAAAAATACTAAATTTTAAACTTTTATTTGACAATATATCAAACTTGAAATAATCTTTAAAAATAAGAGTTATACCATAGTATTATTTTCAATAAAAATTTCATAATCCGTTGATCTGCATAAATGATTTTATTTTCGGATATACATAGAGCAATTGATAATGTTTGATGTAATTCATCATATAGTAATTCATATCATATCGAAAAATAGTTGCTATTCATATGACGAGCACTGTGTGCTGCCAGCGCTGAGCAAACAAAATCGAAAACGGGTTGCTGCTGCTGCCGTTGGCGGGAGGAGCCATCGTCGGTACTGTTGCCCCATGCCCCATGCCCCACAGCTTTTTCGATGGGACGCCATGCCTTCTGACTTCGTCTGCCGCGTCTGCCTTTGGCAAGTGGCGAGTGGCGAGTGGCAAGTAGCAAGTGGCAAGTGGCAAGTGGCAGGTAGCGGAGTGTGGAGTGTGGAGTGCGGGGCAAGAGGCAATCGTTGTAGTTGTTGGCTGGTCGGTCACTAACTGGTCGGTGGGTTGGTTACTGATGGTTGTTGGTTGTTGGTTGTCTTTCTGTATTTTTTTTTGTTGTTGTTTTCCCATCCCTTTTTACGAAAACCCTTTTTAGTGTTTGCATTTAACGAACAACGCCACAACGGCAACAATAAGGGCAATAACAAGCGTGCTTGCCGCACATTCCGCGCCAAGGCCGCTAATGGGCTGGGAGTTGTGTAGATTGTGGATTGTGATGTGCTAGTGTCGTGTCAGGAAGCTGAAGGTGGTTAGGGGAACGAAGGTTAGGGGGCAGGTGATGTTAGTGGGGCTAATAAAAGCCTCGTTACAATGAAAACAAATCAAATCGACGCCGAAGCCATCCATCAAGTCAAACCAAACTCGAGTTCAAATGAAACGCGGCTAACGAATACGAATACGAATGCGAATGCGAATACGAATGCGAATGCGAATGCGAATGCGAGTACCAGCAACAAACAGGAAGTAGTTTGAATTTCCGGTGTCACTCACCCCCCAATTCAGTGGAGGCGGATGGTGGAATGTGGAGCTCCAGCTTCAGTTCAATCCGCAATCGCAATTCTAGCAAAAGAGGCAGCAACCACGTTCAAATTTTCAAATTGATTACGGGACACGTTGCGGATTGGATTGGATTGGATTGGATAAGGGGAGGGAGGTGGGGAGCATTTTAGCCGGAGCCGGAGCTAGGAGTCAACTCAGTTTTACTTTGAAATGCCATTAAAATGTATTTACAAACGCAAATTGATAGCGATTTTGGTCTGGGTTTGATGTGATCCGCGATGTGTTGAAGTTGAAGCTTAGCTGGCGATTTGGTCAGGATGCGTGCTGTCCTCTCACAGCACGTCAGCGGTTGACAACCAAAGGACGACCAAGGGATGAGATCCGGTCATCGCACAGTGGAAAATTCCGTTAAATTTACTTCTACTATTTAATATTATTTCAAAGTAGCAAACACATCGTCCGTCGGTTTTTCCCCCATTGCGTTTTATGTACATAAGTCATAGAACTTTCTTAATGTGTAATATTTTTATTTTGTGATTTAAATGTATTTTTGTTTTTTACAAATAAATTTTCTAAATTAAAGAAACTAATTCTATTTCATTTTGTGCAGCATTAGCTTTGAATTTAATTCGTGGAAATATATAATACATATTTTGTTTTGCTTGTACCACAATTATTAAAAAATAGCTTGAAGTATTGGAAATTAAATAGATTTGAAAAAAGAAACCACATTTGAGATGCGAAAATTGTAATGCTTATATATATGTATACCGATTATTCCCACTGTGGGACGAAGGGATGTGATTCGGCCATCGTTTTGACCATTTTCCATTTACTTATACGAATAACATGTGTTTGTCTGTGTGTGTTAAATGTAATTTACACACCGGGAATACGTTTATATCCTCAAATCTTCTTGGACTGTTACAACGAGTCAATTTATCGCACTTATGTCCATGATTCTATGGTACTCGAACATACATAAATATATAATATGCAATTTACACTTAACAAGCCTTTTAGCTGGTGATTAGCTTATGTCAAGTAGTTTGTTGCTCGACGAGGTTAATTGGCTACTAATTGATTGTACACACAGAGAAAAATACATGGTAAGAATAGATATATTTTATTTTACCATTTTGAATTTAAATAAAAAAGTATTTGAATGATATATGACTGAATACATACTTTATATGGTAAAACCATAATGAAAAATCAATTCAATATAATAAACGAGTTCAATTATTATCAAAATAAATATGGCTCGTTAAATTTTTTAAAATCAAAGATTTGCAAAACTTACTTAGATTTCTTAATCGGTGTGAAATTGTTGTTTCGGTGTGAAAAGTTAATATGAAATGTCTTAAAGTCACTATATATTCATTTTTCATTTATTAAGATTGTCAATTTCTATATTTAGCGCTAATTAATTCGAAAAAATAGTTAAAAATAATATAATTTTAGTTCAGTTTGTTTCTGGGTGTACTTTTCTGAAGAAGTTGTTGATTTTTAAAATTCGTATTATTTGTAGTGAAATTTATGCATATTAAAACCTTTATGCTTGAAAATAGTCGAATATATATAAACCGTTGTTCTTCACCTTCAGCTTGGTAACTTTATGATGTTCGAATTAAGAATTCAGTAAAACACATACTTAATTGTTATTCATTATTTCGAAATTGGACAATTAATTCAATGGGCAAAGTCAAAGGCAACAGGCAATTGAACAAACAAGTATCTCGTTTAAGCCCTCTAGTACTGCTGGTAGCAGTAGAAGAATTTTGTTGGTGATTTCACCATGCAAAATTAAGCAGTGAATTCACCAATGGAACGTATTCACTGGTTACTGGTATGGTATGTTGTGGATGTTGGTGAATTTAATGGTGATTGGTGATGGTGATGGTGATGCAGAAGGTGACGATTACTTACCGCCAATGACATCCCAGTGTTAAATTCACCAATGATGTAATTTGAGGGGTAAGCTATGCTGGTGAATGGTAACCAGTGAGCTTACCAATCTCTCACCAGTGAGCCGTACTAGAGGGATCGTACTCCTACTATATGTAACATATAGACTCGTACATCTTGTATATGTATGTATGTACATAAGTGTGTATGAAAAGCGCACGTTTAACATTAGATTTTGGTCCGCCCATTTGATTTTCATTGCCACTTGGCAATTGCCAACAAGGCGTACATACATACAGCAAAAGCAAACAAGCAATTTTGCGAGCAGCCACGACAATAAAGTTAAACTGCAATTATTTTCGAATGAACTTCATTTGAAATGCAATTTGAGGCATGTGCCTAATATATGCAAACAATTTACTTACTCTGCTGCTTTGGGGGGCATCAAAAAAGGGCAACGGGCAACGAGCAACGGGCAACGAGCAACGAGCAACAAGGAGCCAAGGAACTCAACGAGGCCAAGACAACATGCTTTTTGGCATAGACCAACAGGCAGTGACACAACAACAATAGCAATGATAAATCAATATAAGGAACGCTGACGAGCGAACTTGGCGAGGAAGAAGAAGCAATAAAAGAGGCAGAAGAAGATGAAACGTGGCAAAATGATAAAGAACTCGTCTCGGAATCAGTATGAAGTCACAATAACGATAACGTTCGCTACAAAACAACTTGTGCGAATGTTTCTTTTGCATACAGTTAGTCAAGTAATTGTTTTGACAAGCAAACAAATTACCTTTATTTGATTTTTGATTTCGCTCCTTTTTATTATACATATGTACATTACATATGCATGTCGAAAGATCCATTCGGCTTAACTATTTCAAAAAGCTAATATTGAAAGCCTTTTTTTTTCTATGTGATAAAAATTACTTGTCTCACTGTTCGCATGCATGCATGTCTAGTACGAACAAACCTACATACATATGTATGTACATACATATCAGTTGATTTATATGTACGTGAGCAGTGCGCGCGTGCGAATTTGATGTATGTATTTCTGTATGTTCACACATCTCTAGTCTGACTGTATGTATGCATGGATGTACTCGTACAGTCCCTCTAGTACGGCTCACTGGTGAGAGATTGGTAAGCTCACTGGTTACCATTCATCAGCATAGCTTACACTTCAAATTATATCATTGGTGAATTGAGGATGGGAACGTGATTGGCGGTAAGCACTCGACACCTTCTGCATTATCAATCACCATTAAATTCACCAACATCCACAACATACCATACCAGTAACCAGTGAATACGTTTCCTTGGTGAATTCACAGCTTAATTTTCTCGAGCCAAACGATGCTGCATTCCTTTCGTTCAAAAATGGGAAATGTCCTTGGTGAATTCACAGCTTAATTTTGCATGGTAAAATCATTAACAAAATGTTTCGACTGCTACCAACAGTACTAGAGGGATAAGGAGTGCTGCCAGTAAAAGTGAGCAATAAACATACGCGATTAAATTCATTATGAACACTTGAACAGCAGACAATGCGAATATGAAATGACAAACTGATTGTTTGTGGGTGCGCGTGTGTGTGTGTGTGTGTGTGTGTGTGTGTGTGTGTGTGAGTGTGAATGTGAGTGCATGTACGATTGGATGTGTGAATGTCCCTCTAGAGTCCTGTGGGAAAATGTCATGACTATGGGAGTGTGTGCGTGACTTGTATTACGACAAAATGAAGCAAAATCCTTCAGTCTTTGTTACTGTTGCCTTTTCTAATTGTATTTGTGATTGCTAGTATACATGAGTGTATATGTGTGATTGTACTCATACATACATACATTTGTCTGTATGTGGTTACTAATTGGATTTTAGATATTCAATCAACATGTTTCCGCAGTGAATTTCGCCGCTTCTGTTCAGGAGCACTTGACGAGCTTGCGGGTCTTCTACCTCAATCTGCTTTCAAGTATATGTACATATGTATGTAGGATAGTAAAATATTAGAAGTCGTGATCTATATGATCTACATAATATTGTACATAAATATGTACATATACATATGCATGTGTGGCAAATCTTATGAAATTTTAGTGACGATATCCAATTTTGGGACGAACGATATTTAATTTAATATATGAATTAATCAAAAAAGTTTTTTTGGGTATTAAGAATCAGGATCTTTTTGCGAAACGTACCGAATGCCAAACATTTTTTTGGTATACCTTACACCTTAAAAATACCTTTTCGACTATAGAACTTATCTGTAGCTTCTGTGCTTTCGATACTGTAAGGTGTCAATTTTAGCGAACTTTAGCGATTTTCAGCCAAGTTAGCAGTTTTTTTTCTCAAAAATGAGAACTAAAATTTCTAGATTTAAGATAGAAAATAATTCCACATCATCAAATCTAAGCTTTTTTAACGCTCTGATACAAACTTACTTTTCATCTCATTTTGGAAAGGCCACCAAAAATTTCAAATTTAATTATCTTTTGAACCAATTGTCGGATTTAGATGATCGATATCATTCGAAGCGTTTTATTATTAATAAAAATAACTAAAAATTTATAAATTTAACTAAAAGACTCGAATGACCCCATACTTACATACATATGCATCTAAATTAATTGAATATAAAGAAAAGTAGGAGCATACATTTTTGAATTTATTTGTTTATTAATGCAAATAAAATATTTTTCAATATTGAATAAATTTAGAGATCAACCGATGTCCGATAAATCTTGAAGTTTGGTAAGACCTTTTGCTTGAACTTTGGTTACTTTTCAAATATAATTTTGGGAAAAAATATAGTTTTGCAAATAAGCTGTTTTTCAATATTGAATTAGTTTAGTGAATAAACCATGACCAAAAGCTATTATAGTTCGAAAGGCTGGTATGTATGTATTTGGTTATATTACTTTATTATAATAGAATTGATATTACAAGTCTAATATAAATAAAAATATTAGAAGAAATGATACACCGCATGAAAATTAATTTAGTTTTGAAAAAGTTATGAAATAATTTTTATGTGAGGTGCTTCAACCAAAGCTATGGGTCCAGACGTTTAGATAATAAAGTAATAAAAAAAATTATATAAAGTAACCATTCATTTACGTATGCATGTATCAATTCAGGAAACATTTAAATATCGCCAGTGAGATGAGCAGTAGTTGATACCAGTATGGAAATTGGATTGTAAGGCGACATACAGCATTGCGGCCTATCCAATCGCGAAAATAATAGACATCGGTGTAGACCCCAGCCGAATCGGGCTCACCACATCCATTTCCAAAGGAGACAATGCCCACCACCTTGTTGTCGCATATTAAAGGTCCACCTGAGTCACCCTGACAGCTGTCCACTTCATAGTCGTTTGCATTGGATGCGCATAACATGCCTTTTTTAAAGCCGTTAATATTGGAGCAATAGGCGTTCGTATTAATGGTCACATCACCGTTGACCGCCTCGTCAGGGGTAGGACCGTACTAAAAATGCATCCCAATAATGTCAATCATTACATATGTATGTGTGTACAGTGTACACTTAAAAAAAATATCAATATTTCCGTACTTATGCAGGGGATATTCAATAACAATCGATCTCAAAAGCTGTCTAAGTTCGGAATCTCAAAAACTGAGAACAAAAATCTTTTTTCAAGTTCGCTTTTCGCAAGTCCGGAAATCTTAACTTAGATTTTTGGGATAAATTCAAGCATGTAAAAGTTCGAAGCATACTAGTTTAAGTACATACAAATCATGATCTAATCCCAAAATTAATTGTTTCTAGTACAAAACATTGTCATATTCAATTTCATTTAATGTTCAAATACACACTAGAACGTATACTAAAATTATGAAAATAACAAAATTAAATACCATTAAATAATAGTGTTTTATGTTGGTTAGCGACCTTTCTACTTTGTTATAGGTGCCGACTTCACTAGAAATCCAAGCTTAACGTCACCAGTTGAGAATTCTAAGGCGCGACAATGAAAGAACAAATTCTTGAGCATATGCCAAAATGACCATTGTTTCAGATAACCGTCATAGAAATGGTGGGTCAGAATTTAAAATTTAAGATCGATTTAAACTTAGTTTAAAATTTTTTGGTACACAGAAATCTTAAAATTTAAATACAAATTTTTTGGTACACAGAAATCTTAAAATTTAAATAGCAATATACCGTTTTGCGTTTTAAGTACGGACGTACCGTATTTTAGGATATCATATTTTTCTGATTGAATGTACATATAATTATTAACCTACTTGAATAACTGTACCCCATCCTACGACTGTGCATAGCTGTCCAGCCTTTGGATCCCGATCATTAAGTGGAATAATACTAGCAAAATCTTGGTTGATCCGTATCGGCTCTTTAAGCTTAATAATTCCAATGTCATTAGTGAGATGCGTTTGAGAGTATTTTGGATGCGGTTTTATGTTTTCCACCATTAATTCTTGCGTATTTTTAGTCTGC
The DNA here is from genome assembly GCA_035042165.1 of Drosophila kuntzei. Taxonomy (NCBI): domain Eukaryota; kingdom Metazoa; phylum Arthropoda; class Insecta; order Diptera; family Drosophilidae; genus Drosophila; species Drosophila kuntzei. Next base: position 147,504 of record JAWNLU010001422.1, on the reverse strand, counting down.
ACCAGTCGACGAGGGGTGCCAGCAACGATCTTAACTCGGTTAGCTCGCAATTTCGTCCCACTGTAAGTGTCGGGATTAAATATCAAATTTGTGAAATAGTTATATATTTAGGAGGGACCGTAACCGTTATAAGTTTTAAAGTAAAAATGGCAATCTAAGAGTTATGTTCAAATTTTTATTTAAAAAATGCAAAATAATAAATAAATTTCCATTTTTATTTATAAGTTACGAAAAAGTTAAAAAGTTACAAATAGAGTTATTCCGGAACTTTTATTTTAAAATTAAAAATAAAAGTTAAATTTATAAAATTTAATTTTTGGTAATACAGCAATTGGTTCAAAAGATATTAGAATTTAACTTTTATTTTGATTCAATACAAATGTTTGCTAAAATTCGTGTCAGTTATCGCCATGGAGGTGAAATTTTCAATAATCTATTTTCTGGGTTCACTTATGTCCTATACCGGAATTACTGTGAGAAAGTCATCTTTTATGACTTGGACTGTTTAATGATTATAATCAGTTATAAGTCAGTCAAGAAGTAAAAAAAATGTTGTATACGGAAAAAATATCATTGTATTTGTTCAGTATGCATTTAAATACTGTTATTGATAAAAATAATTCTAATATAGGCCAATTAGCTTAAAGTCTTTGATTTAATCAAACAAATTCGTATACTGCTTTGATCAAATATTGCGTATTAGACATCAGAAAATACACATACCCCACATATAGACAATGTGCTGCGGTCAGGATCGATTTCGATGAGATTATGGCTCCGCCACAGAAATGATTGTCGCCAAAGAATTTACGTTCATTGACTGTGCGCACCGACACAACATATTTGACGAGAGCATTATTCTCGGGACGGTAACCGCCGGTTACTAGAAATTGAAATTCATTATCATTGTTATCATTTATGTCGCTCAAGCTTGAGTTGCTGCTAGTTTGGACTAGTTTCTTATTGAATTTTATGGTTGCACTTTGAAGCTGTAGAGCATCTATTATTTCCACGCTTCTAACTGAACGTCTCACATAGCTATTTTTTATTGGTTCAAGATCCTCGGCTTTGCTAAAGTTCCAGGCCAACAACAATAAAACAACAACAAATTTTGAGGGATACATTTTGTTAATTTTCGTTTTGAGTGAAAACCTGTGAATTTATTGATTTAAAAAATCCTCCAAACTTAAACTTTTAACTTTTGCGATCCGATAGGCAAGTGAAAACGACTAGGTCATAAATAACATACTTCTGAGCCAGTGACTATAACTATAACTATAAGTATATGTTAACTGCAAAAGGTGTAACCAAAACTTGCAGCTGGCCAACAAAACGTCAGTTTCCGCTGTCACGCATACCTGCAATACACGTGTGTGTGTGTGCGTGTGCGTGTGTGTCTGTGTGTGTGTGTGTGTTGTTACCCCAAGCTCACTATTGATGCAAATTAGTCACGACTAGAAGTTTTTCCAGTGCTTTTTATTAACTACGCGTACAAATTATATAATATTATATTCGTATAATATAATTATTTTTCTAGTACACCGGTATTAAAAGAACGATTTCAAAAATAAGAATATTAGTAATAATTATTATTTTTTTTTTTAAATAATAACTTTGATGGAACATAAATAAATACAATCAAGATATCGTTTTTATTTTAATCAGGGACGGTAATCGCCGGCTTTTTAATGCCGAAGGGACTTTTAAATTTTTATATCAGAAATAAAAGTCTTTAAAAATATTTCTCAAAAACTCTTACAAAAGACTGACAAAATCAATATTTTTATTTTTTTAAATCACAAATAATTATTAACTTCTCTTTATAAAAGAAAAGTCTTTAAATAATCATTAAAAGTGATTTTCAATTTAAATATTCTAAAATACAAGTTTATATTTGGTATGTTTGAAACAAAAATTGAATTTTTGATCAGTAACGATCAGTAATCCCTGGTTTTAATGTCTCAAATCTATGAATTCTCGTCTAAAACATGGGTTGAGTAAATAAACGTATTTAATCAGTGAAGGCAATTTGTATATCCTCAAAACGGATAATTATTATTATAATTATTTTTTGCTGAAATATCGTAAAAAGCGCACTTAAATTTAGGAGCACTGTTTTCTATATTGGTAAGTTATTTTGAAGTTGTTGTGAAAAATCATATTACGAAAGAAGTAATTTTTGTTGTTTGACACACAGTGGAGTAACTGAAACAGTTCTAAGCATCACGTAGCACACTTCAGTACACAAACATGTCTACTCGCACTTATGTTCATTGTTGTCTCATGGCTCTACGTACTAATTTTTCCGTGGGCCTCCTCCGCTAAAAACTTCCTCGTCGCACAGCTAAATTTCCTTCTTATATACATGAGTCTATGTCTCTACATATTCAAGAAAAGACATGGGTGTGAATGCCCTCTTTGCGTATGAGGCGTTGTCGTTATCATTAATTTGCAGCTTGCTTTTCGTAATAATTTACAAAGGATTTTCTTCACTTTTTCTTACTAGTTTTTTGGCCTTTGTTGGCCAAGGTTTTAAGTTGAGTTGTCATTATATCCGCTTAGAAAGACAAATTTGTGTATGGGCACTTTTTATGAAGACAAACACGCAAGAAAAAATGGCATGCATATTTCACAAGTGCCGGACAGCTTTACAATATGACGACACTTTTATACCCTTGCAGACGGTATTATATTGCTGTCCAAAAATATGCAATGCACATTGTGCATTTTGTATTACGTGTATTGTGTTTTTGCTGAATTATGCTTGCGCGTCTGGGTGGCGCATCTTTTTATAATGAACGATATTCAATTTAATATATGAATTAATCTTTAAAAATAACTACAAAATTAGTATTGCATTCGGCACTGCGTCAAAAGATATTTTCTTTTGGGTATAAAGTATATTTTCATACCCTGTGCCCATCAAAGATGGACAAAAAAGGGTATAATGTTTTCGTTGGAATGTATGTTAGGAGGCGTGGCGGACCCCATAATATTCATATATGTATATGTATATATTCTTGATCAGTATCAACAGCCGAGTCGATTTAGCCATGTCCGTCTGTTTGAACGCTTCGATCTTGGAGACTATAACACAGGAAAAAAATCCCAGATTTCCAGATAAAATCAATTTAATGCGGTGTCAGAAGTACGGATTTTCTTAAACCAAGTACAAAATACAAAACATGATTCAAGCACGATTTTTTTCAGCAAATATTTTGATTTAAGATGCTTTGTACATTTGATTTAGTTAGATCAAATATTTTAGGCTATTTTGTCATTATAATGTTGAGTAGTTGCCATTTTATCTGCATATTGTCCTAATTTAACAATAATATCCTGAATACATACTTATAGAATGCATGCTAAAATCAAGAATTTTAAGCTTTGATTTAAGAATGCTTCTTTTTTCTGAGTATATACATACATGTATGTACTATTGTCGTACTCAAACACCTGTTAAATTTACCGCATAGATGCGTGCCAAGAACATCATCAGTTGGCAAGTGTAAACAATTATGGCAGCACAGTGGTCTGATCTGGTTTGGTGGCAAGAATGACTGCTTGCAGCTGGTTGCCTCAAGAAAGCAGATAGCAGACATTACACAGTCGACAGTCGACAGTCGACGACGACAGACATCAGACATATTACTTATCAACAATAGACGATGCCAAAACATTGATTATTGTTGCCTTTTGCAGTTTTAACTAAAATGCATTTACTGACAACAAGCAAAGGCAGCCGATTTTGATTGCCAATACTCGTAGACAACAGGCAGCTGGCCCAGACAGAGAGAGAGAGAGATAGATAGAGTGAGAGTGAGAGTGAGACAGAGACAGAGAGAGAATTATAGGCAAAGTGTTAGGCCAATGTTGGCATTGCCAATGTCGAAGTCGGTGTCATTGTTTGCATACATTGATTGAATTTGTTCACGCCATTAAATTTGCAAATTGCTATCAGCAACTTTGCATAAACTGCAGTGGAAAATTTTACAACACACAACACACAAGTCCCGGACCCGGACCCGGACCCGGTTGTCCGGCATTGTTAATGCTTATGACGGAACCAACAGCTTTTACTGCAGTCCTTGGCAATGTGTTGGTCTTAAGCAAGTATCAGACGGGAACGGAGACGGGAACGGAGACGCAGACGGAGATTTGGACGAAGATGGAGTCGGAGAAGGAGTCAATGCAATTCTGCCTAGCCAAGGCTTTGTCCACCTTGTTGCCAACCACGTCCAGGTGCACTCGATAAACAAAAGCAGCCCATGAACTTAAACTGAAAGCAGTTGCACAATACGAATACGACGTACAGATGTCTGTAAAATAATAAGAACACCTTACCATAATATTGATGTTATTGAAAGGGTCAATCGTGAGTCCTTAATTGAAAGGAGCATTATTAAAGAGATGCTGCAGCATAATCTGTTAGGGTCGGTGATCCCTGTACAGGACGAATAGTATTTAGGTTATATAAATTATAAAAATATAAGTATAAAATAATTATGACATCAATAAAAAACAATGGACATTTTTTTTTTATTCAATTCACTACAAAAAATTCAACATAGTTATCAGAATTACAAAAAATAAATAAAATATAAATACTAATCAATTATTAAATTTCCTTTTTTAAACTACTGCAGAAATAATATTAGATTAAAGTAGATAAGAATTTATTGAATTCATTAAAAATAATTCAAAATATTCATCAATATTATAAAAAGTGGACACATCAGAATTAAAATGCAAATTAAACTTAAATCTCATTAAATAAACTATAAAATAATAAGAGATTATAGTTAAAAAGAATTATTTCGGTTATGCAAAATCTTGGAGTATCGGTTTCGTAATGGTTATCAGTTTTTTATAAGTTTCGGTTTAAAAATACCGGTATGGTTTCGGTTCACAAAATAAAAAAAACTAAGGTTTTCGGTTGTCCAAAATAAGAAGCATTATTCATTGTTTTACATAAAAAAGACTTAATGGTCTTTTAATGATCCAGTAATGATGTAATGATTCTTAATAACTTTGAACTATCATATCTTTGTCAAAATTCAATCAATTTCCATCCGCAGTGTAAATTTGTGCATAATTTTACCTCCAAATTCGTTATGGATTTAAATTTTGTTCATTTAAAAAAATCTAAAATTTCGAATTTTTTGAAAAATTATAAGGGGTAACACTGTAAAATTTCTAAAAAATTCGAAATTTTCGAATTTTCTAAAAGAACAAAATTTAAATGCAGAACAAATTAAAAACTAAAGTCATGCTCAAATTTACATTGCGCATGGAAATTGATTGACTTTTGACAAAGTTATGGCAGCTCAAAGTTATTAAAGTTGCTCAGTAGCTGTCGCGGCCAGAACCGAAATTAACCCTTATAAATGAATCGGTTACTAAACGGTTATTTCGGTTTGTGGTACAGTGGAAAAAAATATTTTCGGTTACGGTTTCAGTTACGGTTACAAATTTCAATCGGTTTTCATCGGATAAAGGCTACGGTTTCGGTAATGGCTTTAATCCCTGATTATTTCAATGATATCAATTATTTATTAATGAATTTCTCGATAACGTATATAAAGAGAAAAGAATTGTATCACATTAATTAAAAATAATTCAACATAATATAAATACAAACGAATTTAAAAATCGAATTTGATAAGCAATAGAAATAATAAGAGATTATAGTAGAAAATAAATATTTCGACAACGTTATTGTGCAAATTATGCTGTTCTTATTATTTTGCACACGACTGTATGTATGCACTTACGTGGGCGGCATCCAATAGCTAAGGGCATGGCATCCTTGTGGACAAGTCATCAACTATTCATACGACATGCTGCCTCAATAGGCAGATACTGCTTCTATCTTGCTAAGCAGAAAAGCAGCAGAAGTGCTGTAGAGCTGAAGTGCACAAGGTGCATCATGTGATGACACTTTTGATTTCTGTTTTGACTGTTTTGCCAGCCGACAGGCTAATTGTCCACAGTCTCACTCTCATACACGAAGTCGGCCGTCCGACGGAAATTTATTTAACGACCAGTTGAAGCTATCAAAGCACAATAAGCATAATACCCAGCCGACCTTTGTCTGATTCGTATTTAACAGGCATAAACACTGCTTAAGCTTTCACAGCTTTCTGCACACAACCTGTAAATGGGGAGAAAAACGAAAAGCGTTTCACAAGCATCTCACAAAAATTGAAATTATTTTCCCCACGGGAGATTGTGCTACTCTGTATACTCTGTGCTACTGAAATTCGGTAAAAATAAAAATGGTGATATATGTATGTATGTATGTATGTGGTTTGTATATCAATACATATCAATATGAGCATATCTATGTACATAGGCTGCGTTCATTTAAAATAGGCAAAAGAAAGTATTTCTTTTAATATATTAATTTCACTGAGATATAATTGATTATATGTACATTCGCAGAAACGGCTAGTTAATTAGTATTTTTATTATGTTATTTACGGATCTACATATTTTTTTTTATACAACATTTTTATGGTTATTTAAAGACTTTTTATAAATCAAATTTTATAGTTATTTTATAATTTTTCAAAATAATTAGTATTATTGATTTTTATTTTTGAAGTTTTTTATAAGAGTTTTTCTTGGTTTTTTTTTTGAATAAATGGAATTAAATAAAATTCCTTAAAGACTTTTATTATTTGAAAACGTTTCGATAAAAGACTTTGTAAATATCGTTGCTAATATTTAAGGTAAATATTTTAACACTAAAAACACCCAAGACATTTTTTATTTGATTTTTTTTATCAAAAACGATTATTTTCAGTCCCCGATTTAGATATTTATGTAAATGAATGCAAATGATTTTGATAGCGAATCTGTCCGATGTGCTCTTCAAGCTCCTGCAAGTCAACATGTTTTCTCGTTTGAATCTCGGTCATTGCCAAACAATTTTGGCACAAAGTTAAAGGGAAAACATAAAAAATGAGGAAAAATTTTAATTTACTATAAGCTATGGTTCTGAAAATTCATTATCTCATGTTATTGAACTGTTACGGCCTTTAATGGCAAACAGTCGAACGTATACGACTCACAATATGTATATATATATATTCATATTATACTCATACACTCGGCAACGAGCGAGCTTGGAAATTTATTATAAAAGTTATGCCGACATTCAAATGGATTCAAGTACATTTGTGGTGAAATTCCAACTTTAATACCGAACGAAATTTGTTGAACATTACTTTAACCTTTACTTTGGTGCCATTGATCAATGCATTCCAAATGATTTTGACAGAAATTAGAGAATGATTTATCATTTTGCATTAAAATACACATAGTATAATTATCAAATCTGATTCTCTATTAGTGATTTGTATTTTTGTCGCTCGTAAATTACATTTTCATGTAATCATCAATTTAACAATCGTAATCAGCACTAATTTTTCTACGAGTATCAAAATTTTAATTTTGTTTTGCTCTCAATACTGCAACAATGAAATTGCCTAACATACACTGATAAAAAAGGGCTCAAGAACCTAATAAGCTTAAAACAGAGAAAACATCTTGATTTTAAGATCACTTATTTTATTTTTTTTCTCTTAAAATTGTCATTTTTAAAGAATAAATTATATCACACCAATATTCTTGACTATGGAGATCGGTGATTTTTAACAGTGTATTTCGACTTTATCCCTACATCGAATTTAACTGTATTATTACTATAATGAAACCAACATTGTAGGGTTCTAATTACATTTTGTGGTGCATCATGCACTAAGGCCTTGGCATTTTTATAAGTATGAGGATATCCATTTGCTCGGAGAATTTTTATTTGCACGGCTGATTGAGTTTCAGATTGCTATCGGCTACACTCGACTCGACTCGACTCGACTTCGCCGTGCTTGTCAGCTCGGTGCTTTTACTGAAGCGTATAAATTGCATTAGTTGCACTGAGGCTCATGGCTTATCTTATTAACTGTTGTCGTATCTTTTCTTGCTACTCATCCGGGATCATACAATTTGTGTTCACTGTAACAGTCTGTGACATTGAGAGAAGTAAATAACTAATTACTTTAATTTCCAGGATTCAAGTATTTTACCACAAAAATTGTCTTGTAAACACAAAGTGCGTCATATCTCGGTCATTTTATGGATGATTTTGATGTCATTATAAGGATTCTGGAACAATTTTTATATCCTTGATTATTTTTTAAACCAGGACCGTAACAGTTATAAGATTTAAAACAAAAATTGCAATTACAAGTTACAAAATAACACTTATTTTTAATTTTTATTTAAAAAATGCAAAAAAATAATAAAATTAAAATTTTTATTTATAATTTAACACTTATTTTGATTTTGTTTTCAATAAAAATTAAAAATAATTGGTGTATTATTTAAAGTTTAAAATCTTCTTGATCTATGAATCAATTGACACGTTACATTTCTCAGGTCATGTCTAAGGATGAATACTAAGCATCCAAAAGTAATTGTTGTTTCGTAACTTTTAAATAAAAATTTAAAATGATATTATATAAATTTGAAATAGAAAATTTTGGCTGATACCGCTAACTAAGACTTAACTAGGATGTTGGCAAGTTGCCGTAACATATTTCCTTCACATTGATTTATTTAACTAAAATTTGCTTTCATAACTCTTATTTGTGTTTCTTTCTTTTAACAAGCAAGTTAAAAGGACTTTCTGAGCGTTGAATAACTTGAGTTAAATTAATTTGCATGAGTTTTTCATCATCGACCTACCCTATCTACATTTTCTATATAGTGTAGCAATCTTACCTATAGCACGTCAATCACGAATGGAGTAAATATAAATAATATAGTAGTACGAATTCGCAGAAGTGGTGTGTATGTATGAAAAGGCCATAATATTTTAAAGTTTTAAGCACCAGATTTATGTGCCATGCAATGTTGTCTGCTCATATCCAAAGTAAAAGTATAACAGGCAGCGACAGTCAGCGTACATTTCTAGTTTCAACTTTTCACAGAAATATGTATGTATGTACTATTTGTTGCCAATGAAGTGGTGCGCCGTCTACCAAAAAGTCAGTACTTTACACAGAACTTTATACATACTATACATACAGCACGCACACAGGCCGAAATAACATTCAGCAAACAATTTGTTGGAAATCTCACCCTGACCAAACTTTTGATACCCATAGTATTAAACTTTTGCTTTGCTGCGACCACTGTCACTGTATTAGGCGCCGCAGAGTGGCTTATTATAATTTCCTAAATAAACTTAGTGTCAGAATTGTGCAGCCTGTTGTCAACCCCAAAAAGGGAAAATAATATTTCAGTTTATACTTATAAACATGGACATTTAGGCGCAATCAAGTACATACATGTAAAAAGCGCTATCGTGAAGGACCTCGACTGCTAGATGCCCAGTATGTAAATAATTTGTATATCAAAAAAATTAAGAATTAATCGTAGAAAATTAGATTTGAAATCGGATTGCAGACTCGCCAGACGACTGCTAATATAAATCTGATGAATAATTAAAATATAAAATAATAGAAATAGCAAAAATAAATAGATATTATATGATTGACGCCAGTTATATATATGTATAATATATTGAGAGATCAAGGTGTTCTGACATTGTTACAAACCCAGGAGATTTGTTTACCCTTTGGGTTCTGGGCTAATGAATATTTTATTTGAGTATGTACATATATTATATGTATTTTAAAATTGATGCTAGTGTAGGTGACATTGCGCTTTAAAGCGCCAAGGAAAAAAGGGTTCAATTTAACGCCGCGTTCGTCTATCAACTCGCTTCAGTTTCCACTCTGGCTCGAACTGGCAACCCACCCCCCGTTTGGGAGCGTAAGCATATTAGGCGGTACCGCTATGCAAGTGTGGGGCATCACTAAAACGTGATGTTGAATCCAATGTGATGCTCAAGCGTGTGAAAATACCAAAAAGACGTGTTGCCATCAAATGGTTTCAGTGTGCGGCCACTGCCGCGTCATTTTAGCCAGTTGTCCGGGCCCAGCCCGGACCGACAGACCGACAGACCGACGGACCGGACCAGTTGGAGCAATATGGTACTATATGGTAGGAGTATGGCAATGGTATTTTGCCTTGGCGCGTGTGCTGTTGGTCGTTGTGCGTATTTATGGAATAAGTTAACAGACACCGGAAGTGATACATCAAGGACACGCGCGCTCTCTCTCTCTTTCTCTGTCTCTGTCTCTCAACGTCTACGTACATTTCCTTTTACACGTTTTGAATTAACCTCAAATCAACTTATATGTAGTTTACTTCCCCTTATCATACTATTTTTGTAGTCAAAGATATTCTGTTTAAGTAACTCACACACAGTTTGGCAACTTATTTGTAGGATTGGAAAAAATCAAAAAAAAACCCAAATACCATTTTATAACAAAAATTTTAAGCTTTTTGAGAATCGTACAACGAAAAATAAACTTATTATTGTTATACAATTGTTGTTGTAGTATTGCATCTGCTACAAATAATATATTATCTATTATTAAATTCGAGAAAATTACTGAATTTCCCCCTCACTAATGGTTGATTAAGATACAAGCTTAACATAAATAGTGTGTGGTCGGGGTGGATGCTTTTTTCTATAATTATGTAAGTCACAGATAGGCGTTATCGTACGCTTAGCATATCCAATAAACACATTCTATTCGGATTAGTTTATTAGTCGTGGAAATATATTTTGGGAAGGAAGGGATGTGTAGTTTTGGTATTGGTATTGGTATTGGCAGCATCCACCGACTCAAGGCACTGCTGAGTCATGAAATCAGGGTCAACTGTTTTCAGCATCGTTGCGCAAAAGTTTATGATCCCTTGGTCAATTAAATCTCATGGTTCCTTGCCTACAAAAAGAAGCCCACGAAGCTCACATATTTTCACACTCTCATATGTAGTATATGTGTATAATGGACGGACATGGACACGGCTGGATTGAAACTGTTAGCATCTCAGAGATGGTTGGTGCTGTTGTTAGCCCATTACCAGTACAAACGGTACAGAGGCTTATAAGTTTCTGACAATAAACACCTAGATCTCAGAGACTATAAAACTTAATTTTGTTTTTGTTTTTAATTTTTTTTTATTCAAAGCAGGGCCTGAAAATAATCGTTATTGATCAAAAACTCTACCAAACAAAATCAAAGAACAAGTGCAATTTTTGTTTCAAATATACAAACTTTTTTGTATTTACAAAATCTCTGCAAAGAAACGATAAACTTATATTTAAGAATTTTTAAATTAACAATCACTTTTAATGGTTATTTACTTTTGTAATTTTGAAATCTCTATCTTGAATATTAGCGGAGATATTTACAAAGACTTTTATCAAAAGTTTTCAAATAATAAAAGTCTTTAAAGACTATTATTTTATTCCTAAAAAATAATAGTCTTTAAAGACTTTTATTAGAAATGAAAATCATCAAAAACTCTAATAAAAGACTGGATGCATAAAAATCAATAATAATAATATTACTTATTTTTAATTTCTCAAAGTCTTTTAATATCCATTTAACAATTTTTTTTTGCTTATCGCTCATAACAGTTGTGGTCCCTGATTTATAGTTATTGGGTACTGAGCATTTTATAGTCGAGCACATGTCTGTTATTGTTGTTGTTATTGTACCGCTTAGCATTTTTGGGTGGCGAATCCTGTCAGCGACAGACGACTGACGACACTGTAACAAAATCAGCGCCTAATGTGGAACTTTCCGCAAAGGTCGCTTTGGTACGTGTCTCAGGATCTGTATCTGTATCTGTGTTTGTATCTGTGCTTGTGTCTTTTTTGTGCGTGGATGTGGATGTGTGTGTGTGTGTGTGCGTTTGTTTCAATTTTGGTCGTTTGTGGGACAATATACCAATGCAGCACAAATGCTTAACATCGAGGTCGGTCATTCTTCTGTCCCCTTTCTCTCTTTCTCCCTTTCTCCCTTTCTCCCATTCTCCCTGTCTGCCTCTGTTTCTTTTGCCCTTTATATTTTGCCATTGGCCTCCCACAAGTTGTTGCCCAACACAGACGTTTGTAAAAGGCAAAATAAATTACCACTCCTGTTGTTTGTATTGTTATTCTTGTTGTTTTTTATGCTGGGGGTTATGTATGTGGATATATATACATATATATATATATATATATATGTATGCCCTGGTCATCGTCGTCAACAAACATTTTGACACTTGCTTTAAAACCATAAATGTCAGTCAGTGTTGAGGCTTAGCCAAGTTTAAATACCTTTGGACAGATTAAAAGTGTCGTTAACCAAAATGTTTGCAGCTTTGAGCATACTCCTTTATATGTATGTATGTATATGTGAGTGTGTATATGTCAGTGCATGTTTGTATGCTTATGTATATGTACATATGTACATCTTTGAAACGTTTGCTAAACTATCGCAACTTGTGGATGAGACTGTAGTTCTCGTAAATCCACTTTTCGTTTGCAAGAAATATTTATTTATGTTATGTTAAATGTATAAAATACAAATTTTTGTTTTCAACTACATTTTTATTCTCGACGCTTTTATTAAGCGAAAATCGTGGTTTTAAGACCATATTCTTAATTTGAAGCAGGGACCATAACTGTTATGAGGAATAACCAAAAAAATCATTATTGATGGTTATTTAAAACTTTTATTTTATAAATCAAATTTTATTATTTTTGCGGAATAACAAATTTGATTTCTAAAACAAAAGTCTTTAAATAACCATTAAGTGATTTTTAATAAAAGAATTCTTAAATATAATTTTTTTGCCTGTTTGCAGAAATATTGTATTGTATACATATATAAAAAAAAAAAAAACAGGGCCTTCTGATTCATTCAGAATAGTATTCCTCTTCAACAGTCGCCAGTACTCGAAAAAGATACAAATATACATATGTATCTGCATATTTAGCCAGCGTTGAATAATTACCATGCATTAGACCCGAGGGTCACTTTTAATTACTTTTGAGAAGGTCAACTTGAATGAGTGTCAATGTGTTTGTTTGTCCGTCAGTTAGTCAGTCAGTCAGCTGTTAGCCAGTTTTCGACCCTATTTAGTTAGCCCAACATAAATATAAAAGCATACATACATATGTACATATATGTATACTAGTATGTATGTAAGTAGTTGCTCGGACTTAAGTTTGAGTTGCGAGTTTGCATTATTGATCGCTCCAATTGGCAACACCTCTAGCTTGTTTCTAATGTGTCGGAAATTACAGCTAAAACTTTTCACATTTGTTGGCCAGCTTGTGGTTGCGATGTCGCAACTTTCCCTCCAGTTCAGCTACTCCTTAACGTTTCTACTTTCCTACTTCTACTTTTCGAAATCAGCCTGTGTTGTTTTAATATTTGCATGAAAAGGCTCTTATACTGAAATCAAATTCGAACTTTACAATTTTTAATAGTTAGTAAGCTGATAAGTACGCTACACTTTTGAAAATACTCTTAGTTCTTAACTGCTTCAACTTGAAGGTGAACACACAGTACTATGAACTATGGGGCATAGACCAGTTTAAGTAACAGCTTGTAAGATATTTGAAGGCTGTTTGTTTTTCTAGTATTATAGATAACCCTAGAAGTATTGTAGGAATTCTGATGTTCGAAAATCGGTTAAAAAACCGTCGGTTTTATTTCTGATTCTCTCGTGTTTTTCGTTTTATACACGGCTCTCTCACGATAATATCCTCGAAGGCACGGTTCCCACTTAGTAGAAATCCGGAAAAAAAATATTAATAAAAAGAGCCGATTTCATTAAAAAATATTAAATTTCATATAAGAGAACCAAATTATTTTTCTTTACTAATGCAAAACGAAATTTCTGAACGGTCAATAAGCTGTTTTTCAGCATTCAAAAATATTTTATAAAAAATATAAAAAACTATAGTGCACATTTATTCACTTTTTATACCCTGTGCCCATTAAAAATTGGCAAAAAAGGGTATACTATTTTTGGCAGAATGTATGTGACATGCAGAAGGAGACTTGGCAGACCCCATAAAGTGTAGACACTCTTGATCAGTATCTATAGCCTAGTCGATTTAACCATGTCAGTCCGTCCGTCTGTTTGAAAGAGTCGAACTCAGATACGGTAACAGCTAGATACTTCAAATTTGGTATGCTCCTGTATATCGGGCGTAGATCAAATTAGTTTATATTTATGGATCGGACTATTATATCATATGGCTGCCATAGAAACGATCGGTCAAAAATTAAGTTTTAGCTTTGAAAACTTGCATGTTTATTAAAATTTCTCAACCAGATTTCTTTCAGTGCAATCTTGTGAACATGACAAGAACAAAATCACATTCGGATTAGCGGCACAAAAACAAAACCTACAAGTGTTGTTGCTGATCTCGACGGCAAAAGGCAGCAATTGAAGAGAATGAAAGAAAATGATCAAAATTGTTTTTGTAATTTGCTTTGCCAATGTTGAGAGAGTCTAGCAGTTGCTTGGGCAAAGCGTGGAAGAGAGATGGAGAAAGAGATAGGACATACAGGCAAAACGCAACACACATACATGCGCATAGTCTCAAGTAAACGAAAGCACAAAGTGAGCGACAAAAAGCCCCGTTGGTTAAGTGCAAAAAGTGCGTTGAGAAAAAGCGAAGTTGAGAGAGCTATAGGGAATACATACATACATACATATGTATTTTGGGCACCTCCAATCATAATCAGACACATGTCTTATGTTTATTATTAGTGCTGATTTTATTGAAAAATTTTTTACATATATTACTTTTTTTTGTCGGTGTTAACTGCGTTTGGTTCCCATGTAAAGCGCTGCATGTAAAAATCAAGCACAATTTTCGGGCACTTGACGTTGGCCACCTTGGCGGGCACCATGTCCAGCTCATTGGAATCCTTCCAGGACATCAGGAACCAACGGTCCTTGCCGAAATCGGCTGCACTTATTATTTTGGAAGGCTCCAATCCTCGACCGAATCCATAGTTCCTGACTCCTTTCTCTTTTTCCTCGAATTCATCCAATAACGCTTTGCATTTGAGGTTTTCAATCGGCTCCCAAGTGTTGGATTTCGCTGAATATCCCTTCCATTTGATGAAATATTCAGCTTTTCCATCAATTAAACGTTTTTCCTCAATGCGCTCCACTTCGTATTCCATTTTAAAATTTAATTTATGGCGTTGCGACGTATATTTTTTATTAAGTTGCATCGAATTAGAGATGGGAAAATACGATATTCGATGCGATAACATGTAGATCAGTGTTGGGCACTGCTTTAAAAAGTTCATTGCTTTGTTTTGGCTTATGTTTCTTTCGATAATTTGTAACTATGTGGACTTATTAAATAACATAAGAACCTTTGATAAACGGTTCAGAAATTTTATATCAATGATATATGGCATATTTGCTAATTTCATTATTTATGAAGTTTGTAAGTTTTCAATCAGTTATTTTCGGTGTTTATCGGGCTGCATTTTTTGTGTTATCGATAAGAAAAATTCGGTATTTTTTAGTATTTTGTTTACTAACACTGAAAACACTCGGGGCGAATGGTCACGAATAGAACACATATTTAACTTACGAAGATCGAACAGTCAAATACCCTCCCATACAAGTTTACGTAACATTTCTCATATGATGAAACATTTGGCCGAAATTTTCACACTAGGGTGCTTCGTATAACAAGTATCAATGTAGATCATAATTTCTAGTAAATATTTGAGTAACTATTTTTAGTCAATTTTTAATTTGTCAAAAGAGTTATAAAACTTTATTTGCATCATTTACTAAATGCGCAGAGCTTTTATACTCTATATAACAGCTCTATCAAGAAGAAAGAAAGCATGGATTTATAATAAATTTTGTATACATGACTGAATGTATACCTATGTATATGTATTCTCCATATTCCATATAGTACTGCAGTTCAAAAGACTTATAAATTATTATATTCTTCATATCTTTAATATTATACGATGTATAGATGTTTGGTAGGTTAATAATGTTTATTTCCGGTTCCGGTTTTAAGACAGTAATTTTAATTCCAAGACCTTTACTTTAAAGATTGGGTGGAGAGCCAAGTGTTCTTTAATTAATCTTAATTCAAAAACCACTTACATATATTAAATGTTTTGGTATTTTTACATTAAGTTGTCTTTATTAATTTATTTTTAATTCAATTATCTTTCATCTTAGCGCTACATTGGTTTCCTTACACATAGATGTACTTGAAACCGGCATTTATTTGATCAGTATAATACTATCATAAAGAATTAAAAATCCGTAGTGATGGAAGTTGCACTTGATGTCAGATCGAATGGTATTTAAAGGGACATTGACTACTTATTGAACGGCCCTTGTTTATGAATGTGAGTTTACCTTCATATGTTTATACATAGAGTAAAATCTGGGATTCCGGGATAAAAACATTACAATGCGGTGTTAGAAGTACGGTAATCCCGGATATTCTGAAACCAAACACAAAATACTTGATTGAAGCTCGATTTGCCTAAGCAATATTTTTATTTTCGAGGTTGTGTAAATTTTAATTTGAATTGCCCTTTTTCTCCGCATATTGTTTCAATTTAACAATAATAATATCCTGAACACATACTTAAAAAAATTATGCTGAAATCAAGAATTTTAAACTTGAATTTTAGAAAGGGTTTTTTTCAGTGTAGATACATACATACATACATACATATACTTTTCAGCACTTGATGTGCTGTGATTGAGTGTAAACTTCCGGCGCGTGTCCACTCTAAAATTGGCTTAACTAGTGAGTGTTGATTGTGGGGGCATGTGGCACAGGATACGATGCAACGAGTTGAAAATTTTGGCGCGTGTATTTGGCTATTTTGGGTGTTCGAGTGTTCGAGTGTACATATAAGAGTGTCATTAGCTGGAAAAAAGACTACGCACAATGCGTGAATAATTGGCAACGGCAGACAGCAGACGGCGATAATTTAAATTGTTAATGCCACAAAACCTGCCCCATGCCCCCAATATGCTTCATCAAAAATTCGTATGTATATTTTTCCTGGGTCACACCCTTTTAAATATGTATGCATGTGCGTGTGTGTATGTGTGTATGTATGTGTATATGTATATGTGTGGGTGTTCGTGTGGATAATTTATGTGCATTGCATTCTAACCGATAGAGTTGCCGGAGGGGGCGACGAAGCGACAACGCGACGAGGCGACGAGGCGACAATTGTGGTGTTGGCATCACCGTAAACTAGGCTTTGGCTTTGGCTTTTTGTCACAGCAAAGATTTATTTTATGGCATATTGTTGGCAGCGACGTTGTTATTATAACTTAATAAGCGGCTAATTGTTGTTAATCAATTGTTTAACAGTTTACAGCCGGTTTTGTTTTGTTGGCGTGAATTATTTCCATTTTTGCACATCCATTTTATTGGCTGATAGCATACGTGAATTCATGTTATTGTATTCTGTCTGTTGTCTGTTGTCTGTTGCCTGTTTTTGTTTTTCAATGCATTTGTTATTGTTGAGGGCCCATTTTAATTGCAATTGTTATGTGCTGCAGTTGTATTTGTATTTGTGTTTGTATTTAACCCAGTATTTACCCGGTACAGGATACTGCGTTTGTGACAGTGAGTATCCGTCCGTATATACACCTTGATCTCCGAGACTATAAGGACCGCAAGAAGGAGTTGTGAAAGCTAATTTTAACTAAATAAATCAATGTGAACAAAATATGTTAAGAATTTCTATTTTAGTCTTAATAAGTGATATTATCAAAAAACTTCTTTTTGCAATTTATATAATATTATTCATTTTTAATTCTTATTTTTAATTTGTATTTGAAAAATTCAAATAGTTATTAAAGATCAATATTTATTTAAAAATTTGAAAATGATACTTATTTTTGATATTCTCAATAAAAATAAAAAATAATAGGAATTTTTGATTTTTTCTTTAAAAGTTACAAATAAGAGGTATTCTGGAACTTTTATTTCAAAAATCAGAAATAAAAGTCAAATTGAATAAATTTTGAACCAATTGGTGTATTACCAAAATTTTAAAATATTCTTAATCTATGATCTTGAATGATCACATGTCCTACAATCACATTTCCTTTTAGGACGAATATTATGGCTGATAAAAAATACCACAAATATTCAATTCTACTTTTATTTTAGATTTTTAAAATAAAAGTATCGAAATAACTCGTATTTGCAACTTAAAAAGAGCAGAAATAACTGTTTTATTGAAGCAATCAACATTTAGTGTTATTTCGTGACATTCAAATACAAATTTGGAAATAATTCTTAGAATGTGCCGAACACATTCAAAGTTCCTAGGCACAGGGCATCCTACTTTCGAGGGCGCTTGTCTGATCCGCTTGATTTTTTTATGAATTTTTTCTTACGAACTTAAGCAAAGCCACTAGCAGCCCCTTCTAATAAAAATAGTCACTAACTGACAGATGACTCGTTTTGTCAAACGTTTCTACAAAGAAAATTAGATAAGTTACTGAAATGAACACAACCAATTTTGAGATTCTCGAGGCTTTTACTGAGATACACATGTACATACATACATATGATTGTCAAGTTGATACTTGATACTTGAAACATTTTTACATTTTAGTTATACAGTGATAATGGGCATCTAATGGGCGAGCATCTCAACTGCAACGTTCTTACTTGTTTTGTATTGTACGAACATGCAATTCACTGATGCAACATTTTCTTTTTATTGTCGGGCTATCTGTGAACTGACGGACTTACTGGCTGACTGGCTGACTGACTGACTGACTGTCGGGCTAATTGGTTGACTGGTGATCTGTTCGACTGCTGGCATATTTGGTGGTTATTATAACGGCCAAAAGTGTGCTATGGCCGCATTAAAATTAACGACATGCCTAACAGTTGATGTTGCATTTACAACAACTGAGAACAATTACCGGGTATTCGTCCTGTTTTATTATTCGTTATAATTAAATCATTTCATTTTCGTGCATTTAACAATTGCATGTCACCAGCTACAGCTTCACCAGCATTGCATCACATATGCAGTATGTAAATAATATAATAATGATTATGTTCTTTGTTCTGTTTGTTGCATGTTCGACTCTGTTGTATGCTCGACTTTCACTATCGGGTTTTCAGGATTAACTGCATTTTTCTCTGTGTTTCCATATGTATATACATATATGTACATGCATACATATGTAGACAGACATATGAGACATATGACATTTCACTATGTGAATTTTACACAAATTGCACCCGATATGCATAATTCACAATATGACGTATATATGTACATTTGTATGTACCTACATTAGTATGTAAATAATCATTTATTAAATGACTCATAAATGTTAATACATATGTATGTACATATGTTCGAGTACTATGAAGAAAAACTACAATACGAGTCTTTTCAGTGTTGTTATCACATTAACACTCTGTGGACAGCTTACAGAGAAATGATGAATCCCTATTTAATGGAATGATATAAGAATTAACCATTCATATAAGTATTCGTATTCATATTCGTACTCGTACTCGTACTCGTACTCCTTCTCAGATGGTCCACACACAAACTCATGTTATTTGCAATGATAAAATATTTAAGTATTCTTAATTACCTCTCAAGATTAAATTGTAAATTGAGTTTTCCTAGGCATTTAAATTGCGATCCCAAGTGTAAGTCAACGTTTCTCGACCACATGGCGCATGGCTGCACCGGTGTGAGTTATGCCACCTTCCGCATCCCCATCCGCATCCCCATCCCCATCCCCATGCCTCCTTTCATTTCCCCCTGATCCCTGAGTGCCTGGGAGGCGGATGGTGGGAGGGAGAATAGCCAAATTGGCGCTTGCAACGCTACCAACAAGAAAATTATCCTTAACTTTGGTTTACCCTCCACAAGACGAATGAGTAGAGCTAAAAATGTTAAGTGGGCTTTGATCTGACACTGGGTCTGGGGCTGGTTAGCTCCCGCCGTCTGCCTCTGTCCCTGTCGGTCTGTCCCTGTGGCTAAGAAGACCAAGGGCGTAGCCAGCTTCGCGGCATAGGGGAGCAAAAATATATTTTTGGTGCTAGTACCTAAATTAAATAAAATATTTTTTAATTGCATTTTTTTACTGTACAATATAATACCAATAATTAGTCATATTGTTAAGTTTTAAAACGAATCTCTTTCTCATATTGTTTCTAATATCGATTGGCAGACGGACTAAATCGACTCGGCTGTTGATACTGATCAATAATATAATATTCACTTCATTGGGGTCTGCCACGTCTCTTTCTGAATGTTACATACATCTCACAAAATCATTATACCCTTTTTTCCCATTTTTAACGCGCTCAGGGTATAAGAAAATCCATTTTCATTAGCATTGAAAATAGTAATTCAATAGAAATTTCATTTCGCTAACATTGAATAAAACTATTGCTAATGAATATCAAATTTCACTAGCATTGAAAAAATAGGGCATTGAAATGACATTTCATTAGCATTGGAAAAAAATAATGCTAATGAAATGTCGTTTTACTAGCATTGAAAAAGTGAAATGTATAGTGAATGCGAATAATGTCATCGTGCCTATATGGATGCCCTAAATGAGATAGTTAAATATGAGAACATTGGTGACGGAATGGAGGATCGTGAAATAAGTGTTACTCAAGTCCAGGAGCGCTGACGCTTAATTGTGGAACGGTATGATCCTAAGGTTCAAGCGGATCCAGATTGTAAATTAATATTCAACTATAAATGAAGACGAATAAGTTACGAGTCAACATTGATAATGAATGATAATGATGATGATAACAATCGAAACAATAATGGCCATGATATTGATGTGAATATTATATAAGCATTGATTCCTCTGAGGACACTACGAAGGCCTATTGTGAAGGAATATAGTCAATGGAGGGTGAAAATTGCCTCAAAATATTCATGAATATAAGCAAAAACAATTAATAGAGCAGTTCAGAGCTTCTAACTTATGCGAATCATTTTTAGTGCTAAAAAAATTCTCCTCCCGGCTATCGTATGGGAATGTTCTCCCCTTATAAGAAGGTACTTGCCTACGCCCTTGACTAAGACTAAGACTAAGGCTAAGGCTAAGGCTGATTTTGATGGCTGGCCCTGTCTCTACCAAATCGTCGTTTTCTTAATTTTCTGACGAAAAATTTGCACGTACTTAGAGCAAACGGCAAAGTTTTTGCTATTCTGTGGGCAAGATGCTTGTTGCCCTCATATTACCCCAGCTTAGACACTAATGAAATTACGGCGCAGCTTAGGCCCAGGTAAGATTCTCGGTACACTCCCAACCATGCTTGGTGTGCTGTTATCTTGAGCGATAACAATCCATCTTTTGTCTACTTTTGCAAGAGTGGAACGTGTCCTTCTTCGTGTTGTTGTTGCTGCAGTCGGTCTACAGTAAATATACATACATACATATTTATACGAGTATGTACACAAAGAGAAAAAAGCCGTTCTAAAATGAAGTTCGAATGAATTCGAATTAATTATTTTTGGTATTTTGAAATAATACTTGATATAAGTACGAATTAGCAATATTGATTTATGTAACAAAAAATCTTGAATCTAGTAAAACTCTAAAATTACTCGAAGTGAGTACGCAAATTCTTTATATAAATTCGAAACTCAAGCTCGACTCTCAGATCAAGTATGTAAAATCTTAAATCAAGTACTTTAATTCTATATCTTTTTAGAACAGAATAATTTCTGTATTCAGTCTTCACTTACTTCCAAACTAATTGAATGTTTCTGTTCCACCCATTTCGATTTTGATAATTTTGTTAGTTAGCGTGAGGTGTTCCATTATGTTCATTATACTTATTTAAGTGTATACGATTTTGATTGAAGTCTGCAGTATGCTTAAGTCAAACAGCATGTTCATATTTTAACATGATATTGTACTCAGTTCTACAATTAAAAGTGATTGGATCTGGTTTGAATTGTACTTAAATCCAGTATGTTTAAAAGATAATTTTCGTACTTGAAATAAAATCGAACGTCCCTACTTTAGTAGTGACGTTTTAAGTACAAAATACTTGATTTTTTTCCTCTGTGTATTTATACGAGTATGTACGTGTGTTCATAATGACGGAGAAGGCAAGCAACAAGGAACAAGGCCGGCAAGGGCACAGGCACAGGCACAGGCACAGGCATAACCGAAACTAAGGTCTAAGTCGACATGAGTTACAGTTGCCAAATTAAACATCACCAGCATAAAATTTATGATAGCACACATTAAGCCAAGAACTGAACTGCCTGGGACGCAAAAGAAGCACAAACAAATTTTGTTTCGCATCTCCGACCCTAGCAAGTTCTTCTTCTTTTTCTGCTCCTTTTTTCGCTCCCTGGGTAAAGACATACAAAGCATAGTTATAAATATCTGTGCTACATAAATATACATATACTACTTATTATATGTATGTTCCTAGTGTACATTTTATTTTAACCGATTTAAATTTGAACAGCTAAGCATTGGGCTACTATGATAAAATGAAGTATGAAAATTGTAATCAGTCTACATACTTACGAATATTGCGGAAAATCGAAAGCTATAGCCTCGTGGCGAACTAATTTCACCGCTGAAATAATTTAGATATTCAAATTATTAGTATGATTATTAGTATGATAAAAGTATTAGTTTTTGTACCAGATAACATTTTCACTCTGTAGTATAATCATTACAAAATGTCATTGATGTTATTCTTTTGCCTGAATAGATTTTTTTGAGCGAAGCAATTTTCAGTTTTGGGTCAATGTGACAGGATTGCATATGCCTATTGGCCAAGTTCCAATGCACGTATGCTTTTTGAGTACTAATTTTGTCACTTATGTATGTATATGTATTGTGGGCTACTGAGCCGAAATACTTAACGTAATTAAAACTAGTTTTATGGCTCGACTTAAGTAAGCAAACAAGGTCTCGACAGTGGCGACCGACAGTCTCGAACCAAGTAAAATTTGGTAGCAGCAACAGCCGTTGCCATCACATCACAGACTGTGTATCCCAAAAGCATCCTGTACGTAGTACAAGTAAACGGAGGCAAAGGACATTCTTGACGACGACGCAGGACACACGACACACAGCGCGAGAACAATGGAAATTACGAGTTTCAATTTGTAGAAAAATTTATTATATCCATTAACTAAATGGGTTTCGGAAAATCTACAGGCGGAAGAGAGAGTCACTGCTATCACAACACTCGACTCCACCCAAGCACCCACACAGAGATACCCACACCCACACAGATACCACCCAAGGTGGTGCCTGCGTTGCGGCCTGTGTAAACACGCATCAACATCAGGAACCGTTGCAGACACAGCCTAGCCACATGGACCTTTCATGCGGCAGCGTAAAATGTCAAAATTTTTGAATGGCGCTACTGCAGCTGTGCCATAACCGAGCACTGAGCACTGAGCACTGAGCACCAAGCGTCGAGCACCGAGCTAGAGCCCTTACACTGACAAAAAATGAATACATTGTATAATCATCAACACTTTGATTTAATTTAGAAACATACTAATATAAATGTAAGAATGAATATACTAGTAAAACCAAGGACCGCAAATAAGAGTTTTGAGTCAAAAATTTAACTAAATAAGTCAATGTAAAGGAAATACATATGTTGCGGCATTATTTTAAAAGTAACAAGGGAGAGTTATTAGCAGGGATTAAAACCGAAACGAATATAGGTTTCAGTTACGGTTTCGGTTATGGTCGAATTAAGGTTTTCGGTTATCGGTTATGCAAAATCTTGGAAAATCAGTTTGATAACGGTTATCGGTATTTTGTAAGTTTCGGTTTAAAAATACCGGTATGGTTTCGGTTCACAACAAAAATAAAAATTATGGTTTTTGGTTGACCAAAATAAGAAGCGTTATTCATTGTATTACATGAAAAAAGGCTTAATGTTTTTTTTTAGCCTGAGAAATAATGTTATTTGGTTACTGGAATGGTCCAGCGTAATGTCGATTTTATTATATTTTGACTTCATATAAATTTGGTTAATTTGGTTTAAACATTTCGATTATTTTGATTTAATAATAACTTCGATTTTGATTTTTAATACCTTCGAGCTGCCATAACTTTGTCAATACTTAATCACTTTGTATGCTCAATGTAAATTTGAGCATGATTTTACTTCTAAATTCGTTCTGCATTTAAATTTTTTTTCATTTTGAAAGTTCGAATTTTTTCGAAAAAATCAAAAAAGAGAAAGAGGTAACACTGTAAAAATTCGAAAAAATTCAATTTTCAAAAAATTTTAAAAATAAACAAAATTTAAATGCAGAACGAATTAAGAGGTAAAATCATGCTCAAATTTACATTGCGCATGGAAATTCATTGAGTTTTGACAAAGTTATGTCAGTTCGAAGTTGCTCAGTAGCTGCGACGGCCAGAACCGAAATTAACTGAATCGGTTACTAAACGGTTATTTCGGTTTAAAGAGTTTCGGCACAGCGGCACTGTTACGGTTTCAGTTACGGTTACAAATTTCAATAAGTTTTTATCGGTCCCTGGTTATTAGTAATAGTTGTTCCTTAACTTTTATTTTAAAAATCAAAATCAAAAATCAAATTAAATTATTATTCTTGTACTATGATTTAATACCTTTCAACTGATACATGTACTTTAAGAAGAAACATACCCGATCCAAAAATATTAAAAATAGTCTATTTAACTTTTATTTTTGATTTTTAATTTAAAAGTTACGGAATAACAAAGTTTTTATAACATTTTTTAAATTAAAATCATAAATATTATTTTTATTAAAAATACCAAAAATAAGTGTTTTTTCTTAAATTATAAATAAAAATGGATATTTAATTATAATTTTTAATTTTTTAAACAAAAATTTAAAATAAGAAATAATTCTTAGATTGAAATTTTTATTTTAAAACTTACATCAGTTACGGTTCCTGAGTAAAACACAGTGAAAAGCACTTTGAACTAAAAATTCTAAAATTTAACGTTAAATCGTATTTATTAAAAAAAAACCGCCAATGCTTATTCCATTTTTTAGACCCTAAAAATGATTTGTATTATTTTTTATTAAGTATTAATTATTTTATAATTAAATATTATGTATTTATTTTAAAATAAAAATGTTTGATTTTAATATGAAACATACTAAAATAAAAAAAAAATTGTTACTCAACTTAATAATAAGCAAAGAAACAATTAATATGAATGTAATATGAAACATATGTGTTCAATTTCATTTTAATATTATAATGCTCATATTTTAACACATCAAAACTGTAAGTTAAGACAGTTGAACCAATGTGAAAATAATGAGATTTACTTACTAGATACATTATTTATTATTATATACACACTACATGCTACCTAAAGCATTTTCAGTGACATGTCTAGATATGTACAAGACAGGTATGTATATTACGGGTTTTTAATTGTTTTTTCTCTCAGTGTACGATTGTTTGTGACCCCAACGTCACTGAGAGGTCGAGCTGGAGGCAACCACAATACCTGTTCCCGTTCCCGCAAAACGTCGACGTCGACTTCGCTGTCGCTGTCGCTGTCGCTGTCAACGTTGACGTCAACTTGGTCGTGGTCTCGTGGTCGTGGCTGTTGTTGTAACTGTGTTGAAGTGAATCATCGACCGCAATATAAACTTTTATGCTTAGCTTATTTGTTTTGTCTGTTTGTTTCAATGTTTGCTTTTGCTGCGGTGTTTTCTTCTTCCCTGATTTTGTCACAGCCTTTTTGCTACTATTCCTTATTTCAGCATTTGTCTTTGCCTCCGTCCCTCGTCGACTGACGACTGTCGCCCGGTGCTAAATAGTATTTCGGATGAGAACTCCTGTAGCCGACATGTTAATAGGTTTTGTGACCAACATTTTAATCAGTTATGTTCAGTAACGAGTATGTGTTTCTGTGGTTAAATGTGTGTCTATCAAAAGGACAACAAATAGGTAGTATGAACACAGATTTTCATTATAAAACCTATAGTCACAAGTGACTACAAATTATTTACTGAATATTGACAATTCTTGTACCTTTCAATGGGAAATATATCTACTATATTAGATTTAGATACATAGATTAATCTGCTGATTACAAATTCCCAGATATACTAATTTTGTATACAATTTTTTTGTATACTCTTCAAAAAGAAATGTTAAATTATAATTAAATATTAATTTTTAATTATAAATAAAAATCAAATATAAAATGTATATATTATTTAAATTGATAAAAAATAAACAATTATATACATGTATATATATTTTTATTTATTTAATTATTGTCCTTGCAATATGTATGTAAATAGAGGATTCTCAATCACAGCAACAATTTGGATGCTGTTTCTATCAGACATTGAGTAGACTTTAATAAACCGCCAGATGGGACAATCGTTGGGTGGTGTCATTGCAACCCCGATTCGAAAAAAGCAAAGTCTAAGCTCCCAATCTGGATGACTCTGTGCATAAAGCTTTATCGATACATTTGCACAATTTAATTTAACCGCAACTTTATTACTTTTCTTTGGCTTTGGTGCAGTCGTGCCATTCCCTTTTGATCTCACCATCTCATTAATATGCGTGGCATCAGAATCAGTTTGAGTTTAGATAATTTAGACTTTATCCGTGGTAGACAAACGCAAAAGGGCAAATACCCAATAGCGAATAGCAACTGCCAACTGTATGAACAATCAACAGTGACTTCTACGGGAAAACGACAAAAACAAGAACAAAAACAAAAACGAAAACGAAAACAAAATAAAACATTGCCAGTTTATTTTAAATGAAAACACACGTGGCTCACTCTGAGTACTCTGAATACACTCAATGCTCGAACTCTAAAGAGTCTGAACAGCTGTTGGAAATAAAGTTTTGCCCCTGATTTTGAGGGGCCTCATTCTGCTCCTGCTCCTGCTCCTGTTGTCATTTCAATAAGACAGTGCTTAAGATTTTCAATTTTCGTTTGTAATCAGCCGTTTGTATTTGTATTTGTACTTGGATTTGTATTTGCTGTAGTCAGTGAATATATGTATATATTTACACTCAGAAAAAAAATAAAGATATTCGTACTTCAAAAGTGGATATTCGGATAAGTTCGGAACTTGCAAAACTGACAACAAATATATTTTTTAAGTTCGGTTATCGAAAGTTCGGAAATCATTAAATAATATTTTTTTGGGATACTATAAGTACGTTTTGGAATTAATTCAAGTATCAATATCTTTTTTAGTCTTGAAACAAACTATTTTAAGTACAAAAAAATCTTAAACTAGTTTAATATAAAAACCTCTGTCGTTTTAAAGAACAAATCGGTACAAATTCAAGTAAGGTCATACCTAATTTTAGGGTGTCATATTTTTCTAAGTGTACAACCACGAGGACTGTTGGCAGCATACCTCACCATACACCATACACCACACACCACAGGTGTGACAAAAGTCACTGCAAAGGTGAAGCAGGAAAATGCAAATGTTGCCCATACGCCACGTTGTCGTTGTTTGAATTTTAATTTTCAGCACCAACAACTTACGCTGCAATTCCGGCGACGACGAAGTCGATGGCAACATCAGCGGTACCTGCATCCATTTCGCATCTCAAATCTCGAATCTCGCATCTCGCATCTTGAATCTCGCTTTTCGCATTCCGTACACTCAAAGTCATGTTCGTCGCCTGCTCATTGCAAAATGATTTGCATAAGCTTTGACTCCGCCTCCGCCTCTGTATCTGCCTCCTGTCGCCACTGTTAGAAATAGTGTTTATTCCTCTATCCTGTCAGAACTTGCAGATTTCCCTTTGCACTCGTTTTCTGTTTGTTTGTCGCCTAACAATTGAAGTGTAATTTGTAAGTTTCTCTGCCCACCGATGAGGAGAAAGCATCTGCCCCAATGGGCTCCACAATTAACAACCATAGCCACCACTAAGGATTTCTTAGAGGAACTCGAACTGCACCATAGGGCATTTTTACATATTTTAGTCTCGTCCTTTAAAATGTACAAAATGTCTATTTAATTTGTCCAAAAGCGATTTTTTAAAATTTTTCCACTTCCTTCGGGCAACTAGGATATGAGGGAATAAGATAATGGAATTATAACTTCCTTGATTTTCTGCAATTATTTATATTGTCATTATTATTATTGCTTTTAATAAAAACTCATATCTATGTTTACATATTTTGGATCTGACCACAATCTAAATTGTCCGATGGTTGACCGAAAATGGTAACATACAACACACACACACACACACACACACACACACACACACATATATATATGTATGAATGCATGTAGAGTCTGGTCAATAGTGGCGAACCTCACATCCGATGACTGTGACTTAAATATTTATTGAATGTGCCGCCAGAGATACGCTCAACTTGGGCTCTGATGCTGACATTGCTAAGTGGTGCCACTGCCTGTGGCTCTGGCTCTGACTCTGACTCTGACTCTGCCTGTGGCACAATTCATGACAATTCTCCATCAGACATAATCATGACACAATTGAGAAGGCAAACAACACGTGCTATATGCGCTTTAAAATCTTTTTTCTATTTTTTTCTAGCCTCGCCATAGATATAGATATTAGATCACAAAGAGCAACAGATACGAGCACTACAGCTGCAGATACGAATTTACTTGTGTGTACACACATACACCCGGAGAAAAAAATAGTAAAAGAAAATATAATCATATTTCATTTTACCATATAATATTAAAATAGGAATCGTCCTATGATTAAAAAAAATACACTTTGTATTAAATTAAAAGCGTATTTAGACGGTTAACTTATTATATTATTATTTTATTATTCTATTATTTTATTCAGTTTCAAATCAAAGATTTGTAGATTTCTTTTAAATAATCGGTGAAAATAGTAAAATTAAACTTTTTATATTTAATTTAGAACAATGAAAAAGTTTCGTATTCAATTAAAATATGTGAAAATTTCATAAATCTATGTATATTGAATTTAAAATTGATTTTATCATATTTAACGCTCAATCATTGGGCAAAATAATTGTAACAAGATATTAAACATTTTTCGTTGGGTGTATACATATAGTGGGACGTCAGAAAATGTCTACAAATTGCTGCAGACAGGCGGGCCTTAGACACAGTCTCAACAACTGATGCGATTCCAAGTGTAACTTTCAGTATATGAAAAGGTTGAGTGGCTGGGTGGATGCATGGTTGGTGGTGGGGTGGTCTGATGATCTGGTGGTAGGGTGGTAGGGTGGTAGGGTGGGTAAGAGGAGCTCGCAAATGAACCTTGAAAAGTCATCATTGATACTGCGATGGTTGGGAGACAGTCGAGAGTCGACAGTCGACACAACTGTCAACCGTCAGACTGTCCGACTGTCTGATTGTCCCTATGACTGTAGGTTGGCATGTAACAGACCAATGTATACACATCACGTACGTTCCCATACCATAGTCACAACCCATTACGTTTTCACACACAGAGACAGAGGCAGATTGAGAGACAGAGAGAGAGAGAGAGAGAGAGAGAGAGTGAGATGGGGCAGACAGTTGTCTCAGTGGCAATGTTTACTTTTTGCCGTCTGCTCATCCGGACCTGCCGCGTGCGGCGTCTTATTGGGTTTAACCCAAAACCCATTTAATAATCTCATTTTGCCACAATAACAGAAAATATGATTTTCGTTCGCAATCACAATCTGAAGCGCCAGGCCAGGGCCATGGCCAAGTGAGGCGTATATGTATGTATGTGGCCGATATGGGAATGAGAATGGGAATGAGGATTGAGATAGCGATTGGGAATGGGAATGGGAATGGGAATGGTGCTCTGAGCGGTAAGTTCAACAAGTAATTGAATACGTACGTGCTCAGCATTTTCAATTATGAAAATTTTCTTGCCATTATTTATTGCGTGTTATCCTTTTTATGAATCCTATTAGTGGAATTACTTTTGGATTATACTTATTGTTGTACATCCGTCTGTCATGACCCTCATGAACTTTTCATTCTTCTCAAATAATATTGCAATAATTTAGTTAATACTTATTTATATATGTAAATAAACAGATGTATGTACATACATAGATGTACAACAGGTGAAACGAATACTGGCCGGCTTAAGAGTTATATATATATATACATATATGTGCTTTTTTTTATTGTATACAGTAACTTATCTACTTCAATGCTTTATAAATATCATGTGAAAATATTATTACGGCAATGGACAAGTAATGACCATATGATTGATTGCTCTCGAATGTAGAGCAAATTATCCAGGCCACAGGTGTGTCAAAACCCACAAAATTACTTGGCTAATTAGCATAAATCTATAATATTGTATAAAGCACGAGCCATTCAACTAACTTGCAGATACACTGATAAAAAAATTATTCAAAAATCAAGATTTTGGTTTCAGAACTAAGAGCTTAGGTTTTAAAAAATTCGTCGAGAAAGCACATCTTGGTTTTAGGAACATTTCAAATACATATAAGATAAGATAATAACATTCGAAATTGTTATATTTTCAAGACCACAAATAATAGTATAAGAATAAATAATCTTAAATACTTAAGACAACAAATAAAAGAAAATTAGGCAGTTTTTAAAATTTATAATTTTATGATTGTTGTTTTATTTTTGCTTATTTTTTTTGTGGTATGGTATTTTTATAAATATTCCAATATGTTTTCAATTTCAGCACAATCTGTAGCGGCGAGTTCAACCAGAACGCCACGGAACCACTCTTGGTTTCACATATAATATGACATATTTATATTTCCTAACAATGTAAGATTTTTAATATTATATAAACAACTGCGATTTTTTAGATTAATATTATATATTTAGTATGAGTAATTTGGTCTTAAGATAGTCTTATTTTAACAACAAAATAGGTAAGATGAATGTTCTTGATTATAGAAGTTGGTCTTCTTTTTCAGTGTACTGAATATAAGTGTTGATATTCAATTTTAGAGTATTTGGTTAAAATTGTATAGACGAGCACTTTATGGCTATGATTCAACGCTTGACAGGCCATTTAAATGAAATTACAAGCTGTGGGCACAATTCATATTTATTTAACTCACATTTTGTTCGTTTTTATGAGGGATCTAATTAATTTGTTTTTAATTCAATTTAAGTTAATGCCTTGAATAAAATGAGTGCATGTGGATCCAGTTCCCTTTAGCCCCGACTCTGACTCTGACTCTGGCTTCAGCTTTTACTTTAGACCTCCCTCATTCCTCATTCCTCATCCCTCATTCCTCATCCCTCATTCATCTTCTGGTTCTCCCCACAAACTCATACACTTGTACTCCATGCATCATCTTGTGGAAAAGTCTGTGTTGTGTTGTGTTGTGTTGCTTTCGTTGTTCGCTTTTTACTCGTAGTATAAAATGGCGCACATTTACGCTGTTTATTGGC
Organism: Drosophila kuntzei; assembly: GCA_035042165.1. Lineage (NCBI taxonomy): Eukaryota > Metazoa > Arthropoda > Insecta > Diptera > Drosophilidae > Drosophila > Drosophila kuntzei. The sequence goes on along the minus strand of JAWNLU010001422.1, from coordinate 116,138 downwards.
CTTAATGCCGGCTTGCAAACGAAATTTACATTTTAAAACAGTTTACTGTGCTTTCTACTCCTTTATCCCTCTCTCTGTGCCTTCGCTCCGCCATTTGTTTCAACATTTTCATTGGATTTAAGTGGAAATTCATGTGTACAAAAATTTGCGGCAGTAATTTACGGTCAATGAGCTCTGAAAAAGTTATTCATACGCAGCTGCTTTTGTTGACGTCGATATTACAGTCACAGTCATTTTCTTCTCTTCTCTTCGCTTCTCTTTTTTAATTCCCTTTTATTTCTTGACCAGCCATCCGAGGATAGTGCCAGAGCATCATCATCATCATCATCATCAACATTATCATCAGCCTCGTGACCTCCAAAATGAATCGATCTTTCAGTTGCAAGCTATACTTGCAGCGAGCTGACCTTTCCCCAATTACAAGCCGGTTTTAAGCCGAAACCAACGCACATTTATTGATTTCCCAGCACCGCCTTTCAATGTCGAGCCTCCTGAAAAATTAATTGCTTGCGCCATCGTCATCGTCATCGTCGCCTGTGGACTCGTCTCAGTTCAAGGTAAACACATTTACCTGTACACGCATTAATAAAACAAATATTTGAGGGACCAAACGTCGCCAAAAAGTGTTGGGCATTTTAAGTAAATAGAATTAACAACAAAAGCTGACAAAACCGTTGACCGTTCGCCGCGACTGAATTTACTGAATACTCACTTTAAAAACTGGGCCATTTTCTTAACTTTATTATTATTGCGACCTGGATGTACAAAGGGAAACAAAGGACAACACAAACATTTTAACCCAAATTCAAGGACTGCCCTGACAATATGCATATGTACATACACTTAGTAAAAAAATTAAACAGATTCAAGTACAAACGATCTTAAAAGCTGTCAAAACTGAGAACGCAAATCTTATTTCAAGCTCGGTTTTCGCAAGTCTGGAAATCTTTAAATGAGATTATTCGGGGATACTTTAAGTTCGTTTTGGGATTAATTCAAGCCTGTAAAAGATCGACACATACCATTTAAGTACACAAAAAACTTGATCTAATCCCAAATTGTACTTGCTTCTAGTACAAAACATTCTCATATAAAAGTTGATTTTTCACTCTGTTTTTTATCTTTGTTATTTCTGGAGGTATCTCAGCGAGAATTGTACGGTCGTATCTAATTTTTGGATGGCATATTTTTCTGAGTGTGCTTACATTTTCCATAAGTAGCTCTGGTTCACGATTCTCACAGAAATTATTGCAATATTTAAACAAAACTGATAAATTTGTTATTCAAGTTCGTTTTCTGGCATTGGATCACTTCTCTCATATTTTTATATGAAGAATCGTTAGTACATTAAATAAAGCTTAAATTGATTTCATATTTAGAAACTCAGATCACTTAAGATTGCGTCTAAAAAAGTCATCTCCCTTCTCGTTCCAAGTGTAGTTCCATTGACTAAGATCGTATCGCAAATGCATTGAAAAAAAAGATAAGGCCACATTCCCTTTACAATCAACATGGTCGTAATTATATTTTGATTGGGCCACGTTAAAATCACAGTTGCATTAAATACTTGTACTAACAGCATTCGATCACTCTCAACGAGTTTACAATGTTTTTGGGTGAATCCTGTTGCCTCCCCTCGCTTACATTGTCGGTTCATTCTGCAGGTGGATTAATTGTACTTTTAATTGTATTGCTTCTTATTGGTCAATTGTTATGTGTTGCTGAGCAATGAACATTTGGACATTTGTTTCCGCCAATGCTTGATTTCTTAAAACGTATACTTATGCTCAGAGAAGATATATGTATGTAGGTATGTATGTACAATGTAGATGTATGTACATATGTACATATGTACGTACGTATACATACATACACTTTGGACGCACGGTAATATCACAAGCACAAAAAGAAAAATAGTCAAGAGCAGAGAGTACCCTCGAGTACTGCTGGTAGCAGTCGAAACATTTGTGAGCAGTTAATTCGCCGACGAAAGGTAATGCAAGTTTGAATTAAAAAAAATTTGAATTTAATTTGTGATTTGTTTGGGGATTTGAAAAATGAATTACATATTTTTGAATTAAAGGTGAATTCACCCGAATGCACATGAGTAGTATATTATAGTACTATATTATCTATATTGGTGAATTCACTGGTTACTGTTATGTTGTGGATGTTGTTGAATTCAGAGGTGAGTCGAGTGGTTACCGCAAATGACATCCCCATGTTAAAATCACCAAAAAGGTAATTTGACGGGTAACCTATGGTAGTGAGTGGTAACCAGTGAGCTCATCAATCTCTCACCAGTGAGCCGTACTACTAGAGGGTATCTGTGAGCTTTCCATATGTGGTGTATGTATGTATAAATGTATGTAAATGTTTATGCTTATAGTATGTATGTATGTATGTATGTATATATGTACATATGTACATACATTGAAGAGTACACTGACCGACCGGCCGATATATCCATGCCGGCCCCATTTCGTTGTTGTTAGCTGTGAATTTTAATCCCCTTTGGTTCAACGTCATGTTGTTGTTATCCCAGTACCCAAAGCGTAAACAAGGTAATTGGGTTTGTGAAAATGTTCGTACATCCATAGAAAAATATAGATCCGAAATTTTGTCAGCTCCCCTCTGCCCAGACCAACAAAAAAAAGAATCACAATTGTATTTTTCAGACTTGCTAAAAATTAATATAAAAACATTACCAAATTGCGATAAAAAGTGTATTTTATCAGCAATCTATTCGATCTACGATCCGGGCGATCCGATTTCAAAAGGGTTGTCTCAATTTTCATATTATTTTTAAAAATAATGTTTTTGCCTCTTATTTTTGTCTGTTTTTATTTAGTAATTAATTTATGGTGATTGCATCAAACGGATGTGAAGATTCGGGTACAGGACATCCAGAAGTCGAGTATCGTTCATACATGTTGTTGTTGTTGTTTTAATGCCAAGCACAAACGATGGCAGTTTCTTTAACGGGATGCGGCAGTTGTTGCTTTTATTGCGCAGTTTGGCGTTGCCGCTGTTATCGTTGTTGTTGTTCTTGTTCTTGTTGTTGTTGTTGTTGTTGTCTTCATTCATCAGAATGGAACCTTGAATAATTAAAAGCAGTTTCTGATTACCTACCACATCGTTATACGCTCACAATCACAATCTATACACACACCAACACCACTTACAGAGCGAGCGAGAGAGAGAGAGAGAAAAAGAGATACACAGATACATACATACATGAGTGCACGTAACGGAAGGAGGCTGCTCTTCTGTTGTGTGCGTGTCTCTAATTAAACGGCAAACAGGATTCGAGTTGAGTTGAAAGCGCAACGAAACAGGAAACGGAAGCCAGTCGCCATGCAAGCGTCCAACCTACACACAAATACAGATGCAGATACACAGACACACACACACACACACTCACACACACAGTTGCAGATACAGATGCAGATACACAGACACAGACACAAGCTCATGATTGCGTTTGATTGTGAGGCTAAGCAGCATTGCCCTAGACATACACTGAGCGAATAGATCAAGTATTTCATACTTTTGGTAAAACACCACATTTTTAACTAGATTTACCTCACTAAAATTGAATTTATTAAAGTCAATTATCTCGATTTTATATTAAGTACGATTTCTAGACATACACAGAGTGAAAATATCAAGTATTTTTCATACTTGATTTCTCACTCAGGTATCTCGTCCACAAATGTAAGTGTTTTAAGTTTTAGATAGAAACATGATGCTTGATCCACGCATACTGAAATCTTAAATGAAATTCGTTTGAAATTGATTTGTAAGTATTAAATGTTCTAGTTTTAAGTTTTGACCAAGTTTTTTTGTGATAATAGCTGTGAGCCTGAGCTCCAAACTTATCTAACAGATATTGGTACTTGGTTAAACAATATTTTTGCTTATTTATTTAAAGTAGGAATTTGTAGAATAACAATCACTTGGTTCGAAGTCATTCAAAATTAATTTTAGCATCCTTTTTTTCTCTCTGTGTACAACAGCATTCACCAGTGTGACCCCGTCACTGCCAGTTTTTGTTGTTATTATTGCTACTCTTCTCATTGTTGTTGTTGTTATTGTTGTTCTTGTTGTGGCAATTTGCGCCCAGCTCATTTTGCCATCATTGTAAGCCCTTCTACACATTTTTATATTCTTTTTTTTTTTTTTTTTTTTTTTGCTTTTTGATCTGGTTGGTTTTTTACGCCACCTGCCAAAGCAGTGTCATACGTACACCCTTTCTTTGTGTCTCTTGACTGTTAGCCATTGTGGTTGTAGCATTGGTCGACAGACCACAAATTACGTAATTCGATGTGCACTTTCCAAAATACATACATACATATATACATATGTACATATGTTCTTTTCTGCACATACTACATACATCCATACGAGCAACATGTCCATAGTTTGTGACTAGCGGCATCATATTTAAATTATACTAACGCAACCGCGGGCCAAACACATTAACAACACTCATACTCATGCACAGCAAAAAAAATCCTGGATTTCAGGATCAAATTAATCCAATGCGATGCCAGGAGTACGGCTATCCCGGATTTTCTTTAACCAATTACAAAATACGTGAATCAATCACTATTTTTCTCAGCAATATATTTATTTTCTGGATTAATGATTATGCATAGAAATAGTAAGCAAGTCGGTCAATTGTTGCCTTTGTCGACTCTCACTTGGATTCATTAGTATTACGAGAATTCTCTATTTGGGTGGGACCTTAAGCAAACAATCATTTCAAAGTCACTACAACTCGTACTCGCACTCGTACTCATTAAATAAAATTATATTAACAAGTGCTGACTAAGATTGCGAGTGTCATCATTGGGGTTGTGATTAATCCAGTACCCAAAGGGTACACATAGGCTTATAGGATTGTGACAATGTTTGTCTGTCCGCTTAAAAACCTGTAAGTTAAAGACTATAATAGTTAGAGCAATTAAATTTTATTTAGAATGAACAAAATAAAAATCGAATAAACGGAGAAATTTTTAAGCTGAATATCTCATCTCGATCGGTTCATCAGTAGATCAGATTTTGCGAATAGACCATAGTTCGGATCCCTTCCTGAAACTATTTTTTCAATAATTCTTAAACTAGGTTTTTTTTATTTGTGCCTTTTTTAGTATATTTATTTCATTTATGGTAATCGAACCGAACGGCATCGATGATACGAATACTGGGCATCTAAAAGTCGGTCAGACTGTAGAGTTCTAACTTGTTTTCAATTGTGTGGTTGCAGTACTTATGCCTAGCTTGACGAGTTGCTGACAGCCGTGAAAAGTCGCAATTATAAAGTTTTTCATTGCCTCCTCGGTGTTGGTCAGTTGGCAGTTAGGATTATGCGGTAAGTCGCCATAATGTCATTAAGGGGCTAAAGAGCTTTTCAGATGAAATACCTGCTGCCACAGTCTGTGTAATGGTAATACTTAAAAGGTTCAAGTTCAAGCTAGACTTGCTATCCAAATCCTTTCACTTTTGACGCCACTTCAACATTCTTTGCGAGTATTAGCCTCCGATTATTAGGAGTATTGTTAAAGCACAGAGCTTTTTGCTTGATTAGCAATTTAATCGCGGGGCAAGGTAAGGTAAGGTAAGGTAAGGTAAAATACCAGCGATGGCCTGGCTAGCCGTAGTAAGTACACATAAGGATTGCCGCATTCATTAGGGAAAAAAGCAGCAGGTGATACGCACCTGGCACGGTGGCACTGTGACACCTGGGGGTGCCACCAGCTGCTGTCGCCAAATTATAATTTATAACAGCCAGTGGGCTCTTCGCAGCTTTAGTCTAGTATTTCTTTGCATTTAATTCTCTTATGGGTGGCGTTTGCTATGCTCTGCTTTGCTATTGCCACCGGAAGCGGAAGTCGCTGAAATGCGCGCTGAAAATTTCAAAATAATGAGTGCCTCGTGACCCATTCCTCGCGCCCCATTCCTCGTATTCCTGGTGCCGTATTCCTGGTGCCTCTTGCTGCTTTTGCTGTTGCGCTAAGCCGCCTTGGCCGCTGTGCGCTCCACTTTATGGCCCATTGTTGCTGTTTGCGCAATGCGATGCAGCGTCGCGTGTGATTTTGATTAAGCGTTGCTTTTGCTTGTTTGCGCAAACCCATGCAAAGTAACCAGTAACGAAAAGAAACGAAACCCAAACGAAACGAAATGAAAAGTGGTAAAGCGCACTTTTCGCTCATGCTCAAAGCCACTGCCCCGCGCAAATGATTATGAAGAAATTCAAAATAACAAAAAAATACACAAAAGATGGGTACCTTCTTTCAGCTGTACTATTATAATCGTACCATTGTACAATTATTCTTGTGTGCGCTCTATAATGAGAACCTACTGCTATGTACTCAGTAATTTACATAGAGAAATAGAGAAGTACTAAGACCCGAATTAAGTATTTGCAATTATCAAAGTCTATAGTTTATATACATAAGTTCAAATTATTGAAACTGAAACTGTAAGTACTATAAAACATGGAACATTAAATTAAGAAAATTCTGTAGGAAAGTTTGAAAATCTGGTTACAAAGAACATTTGATACCTAAGCTCGGAAAAATGTAAGATTAAGATTTCTGTACTTAAACAGTGGCTATTCAAGTACAAACAATCTTAAAAGCTGTTTAGGTTCGGAGTTTCCAAGCTGAAAGTTAAATTAGGTCGGAAAATTTAACGATCCCTTTAAGAATCTCTCAAACATTTACTCGAGCATCATCAATTGCACTCAATGCAGAAACTCAAGGTCAGATTTCATTCAAGCCATTTTTATGTGGCCCAAATAAAAATCACTTGCTGCTGATTTCTGTCCGCCTGGCATTTCTGCTTGTAATTTAAGAAAAAAAAATAACATAAGGATTTATTGAATTTATTGTATTTTATATATATATATATATATACAATATATTGCGTTAACTGAGTAAGAAGCTTTACTTTTGCTCCTGAACACTGACAAAATATTAAGCATGACTGCTGGACCATTCCAGAAACCAGGTAATATTACACTCTCCTTATTTTGTTTCACAGGGAATGTCAAGTAAAACCTAGAATAACGCTCCTTATTTTGTTTCACTGGGAATGTCTCCAGCGGCATTAGGTTTAATCAAACTCGGCCAGCATGCAGGAGTGATAACAAAAATGCTTTTGTACTTTCAAGCCTATTATAAATGCTAACATTAAAATATTTTAGATTCTTCTTATATTAGAATATAAACATAGAAATTATGTATCAATGTTAAGAAGGTTAGGATTTTAAGAATACAATGAATTAAAGATTGAAAAAATTTAAGTTTACCCGTCGCTCTAAAATACGTTTATGCAACTGAACCCAACTGAAAAGAAAACCTAGCAGTGAAAATACGACTCTCAATTTTTAACATTGACCCAATTTTATTCTGAAAATCCTATGCTTATGGAATAACATTGGGTATTAATTTCTATGCTTTGAAATAATTTTTAAAGGTGGTTGAAATAATATTTGGATAATTTTAATGAATTAAAGTTGCCATGAATAATTTCAAAACTAATTCGGATAATGCCGGGTAGTACCAGCTTGCTTTAATTAAAGCAAGTTGTTATCATTTAGTAAAACTGTTCTTCCTTGTCGATGTTAAAGGTAATCTGTATTATTTTATTTAATTTAAATAATAATTATTTCATTTAATTTAAATAATAATTGTTCAATTTGAACAAGACTTACACATTTTACTCTGACTTTTGCTTAATTTAAAATATGTGCTATATTATGATTATCCCATAAAAATTGGTATTATATTAATTATTAACATAAAGCAACGCTCATGTGACAATGATAGACGAGATTCTTAATCCAAATAGACAGACAGATATTTCAGTGATACGACCCTTTTTAAAAAATAAAGAAGTCAGTCATTTCCTTTATAATAGAAATCGTATATCAGGAGATACAATTTCAACTTTTCTCGCGTTACAGCTGTCATAAATTTGTCAAAACCAAGCTGATTTTCATGCGAAAAGTCTTTTTGTTCATAATTTTATGCCTAGTTTGATATAATATTTAATTTAATTTTTTTCAAAAAAAAAATATTTTTATGATTTTGGAAATTTTGTAAAGGGGTTAGCCTTTACATTTTTCAAAATTTTGAAAAATTTAAAATTCAAAATTTGTACTTTCAATCGATTTGAGGTGATTAAATTAGTATAAAAAAGTACTTTTGTATTGATTTCAAGTTTTTATCTTCAAAATTATAGCCAATAATAACATATGTCTGTCTCGAAAAGTTCCCTGATTCAGGATCAGGATTTTACTCTTCTTACAACCGTCATAACCTTTTCCAAACCAAATCGATTTTCATACATTACATTACATAAAGTTTTTCCAAATACTTACCTAATGTTACTTACATATTATTAAAATTAATGGGCTCGAAATAAAAATCAATTGTAATACTTTTATACTTTTAATTATGAATTTTATAATTTATGCTAATATCAAAATATTTCACTTACATTCTTTATATATCAGAAGATAAACATTGAAATAATATATCAATGTTAATCCTTATGGATAGGATTTTAAGAATAAAAGGAAGTTCCAAAACTACCAGGCGAACAGATACAGTAGGTCGATAGAGCAAAAAATTTAAATTTACCTGCATGCTTTCACTTAATTTCACTCACCTCAGTAACTCAAGGTTATATTGTCACTCAATTTAAATATGATGTGAATAAAATGTGGTTGCTTTCTACTCATTCTTAATTCGTTCTGCTTTTAAATTTTCTTCATTTCGAGAATTTTTGGAAAGCTACGAATTTTCGAACTGAACAAAATTTAAATGTAAAATTAATTTCGAGGTAAAATCAGGCTCAAATGTACATTGCGTATGGAAATTGATTGAGTTTTGACAAAGTTATGGCACTTCAAAGTTATTAAAAATCAGTAAATATTGTAATTTTGTAAGCCAATTTATATTTTTCAAATGAACCAAATTTATATAAGGTCAAATTATAATGAAATCGGCAATATTCTGGACCAAGTAACATTAGTGTTCAGTGTAATAAATGCATTAAGTCTTTTTTCATGTAAAAAATTAAATAACACTCCTTTTTTTATTCCACAGTGAATGTCTCCAGCGGCATTAGGGTATAATCTAAATCGGCCAGCATGCAGGTGTGATAACCAGTATCCCCTCTAAATCGACTGGCGACTGTGCACCTATAAAATAAAAATCGATTTTTAATATACGCAATTTTAATTAAATTTAATATTTTCTTGTATAATACTACTTTAATTAATGTTACTTCTTAAGACAAATATGAACAAAAGATGTAAAAATTAATAGCCGTAAAAAAATAAAATTTTGTAAACCTTTTATGAATTATTAATTTTATATTTAATGCTTATATTAAAACATTTCACTTATATTCTTCACGACTAATACCAGTTGGCAAAAAGAAAATTAAATGTTAAAAAATAAAAATAAAAATGTTCTAAGAAGTAAATTAAAAATATTTTAAAATTAATTGAATATTTAATTTGAATTAAAAACCGATACAAGAAAAAAGGTTAGTTCTGGGATAAAAAAATTAATAACTGGAAACGCAGAAAAACCCAAAAGATTAATATGAAAATATAAAATAGTTTAAAAAAATTGGCGTAAAAAATACAAATTTTTGAATACTATTAGACTTTTAATTATGAATCTTATATTTAATGCTAATATTAAAACATTTAACATTTTACATTTATTCTTCACATATTAGAAGATAAGCATAGCAATTATATCCCAATGTTGCTTGTCAAGGATAGGATTTTAAGAATAAAATGAATTTAAATGAAATAGTAAACTATTCTTCTTATTTACGGAAAGGGCTTTATTTTCAGATGGGGAAAAAAATTTTAGGATTTAACTAACGGAAACTCAAATAATACCAGGCGAACAGAAATAGTAGTAGCTCAGAAACTCAAGGTCATATTTTCATTCAATTAAGATATGATTGGAATTAATTTGGTTGCTTTCAACTCATTTATGTTCGCCTGGTATGCAAGCTGGTATTATGGCTTCTCTAGGGATTACAGATTGATCTATGCGTCTGTGAATGTGAGCTTGCAGCGGATCGCTACAACCGGAAAGTCTGAGAAAATACCAGGCGAACAGAAATCAGCAGCAGGTGGATATTTAATTTGAGCAGCAGAAAGGTCAAGGTCATATTTTCACTCAATTTTAATATGGTGCAAAAAAAGTTTATTTGCTTTCGGCTCATTTCTGCGCGCCTGGTATTTTAGCTGGTATTTTGGCTTTTCTAGGGATTACAGATTGATGTAAGTGTGCAAGTATGCGTCTATGAATGTGAGCTTGTAACGGATGGCTGAAATCGAAAATTCTGTAAAAATACCAGGCGACAGAAATCAATAGCAGGAGGATATTTATTTTGAGCAGCAGAATATCAAGGTTCTATTTTTCTCTCAATTTGAACAGTTTCACTCAATTAAAATATTCAATTAAACATTTTCACTCAATTAAAATTTTCACTCAATTAACATTTTCACTCAACTTTAACATTTTCACTCAAAATTAATATGACTCCAATAAAGTATATTTGCTTTCTGCTCATTTTTGTGCGCCTGGTATTTTAGCTGATATTTTGGCTTTTCTAGGCATTACAGATTGACGTATTTATGTGTATATGTATGCCTCTATGTATGTGAGCTTGCCACAGCTTGCTGCATTCCGAAAGTCTGTTAAAATACCAGGCGAACAGAAATCAGCAGAAAGCAACCACATTTTATTCCCATTATATTTTAATTGAGTAAATATATGACCTTGAGTTGAATGAAAATGTTCGAGTTTGAGTGAATGTTTGACCGTTTCTTTGAGCGACAGATAATTTTAAATTTTTTGCACTATCGACCTACTTTAAATTCTGTACGCCTGGTAGTTTTGGAACTTCCTTCAATTAGTTCCTGAAATTTTTTTAGAACTCCCCCATTTGAAAACAATGCCCCTTCAGTAAAAAGGAACAAGCGTTTAAGTTTTTAAATTTAAATTCATTTTATTCTTAAAATCCTATCCTTAAGGAGTAACATTGATATATTATGTCAATGTTTATCTTCTGATATATAAAGAATGTAAGTACAATATTTTGATATTAGCATAAATTATAAAAGTATTACAAATGATTTTTATTTCGCGCCGATTAATTTTAATAATAAGTAAGTAATATTAGGTAAGTATTTGGAAAAACTTTATGTAATGTAATGTATGAAAATCGATTTGGTTTGGCAAAGGTTATGACGGTTGTAAGAAGAGTAAAATCCTGAATCATGAATCAGGGAACTTTTCGAGACAGACATATGTTATTATTGGCTATAATTTTGAAGATAAAAACTTGAAATCAATACAAAAGTACTTTTTTATACTAATTTAATCACCTCAAATCGATTGAAAGTACAAATTTTGAATTTTAAATTTTTCAAAATTTTGAAAAATGTAAAGGCTAACCCCTTTACAAAATTTTCAAAATCATAAAAATATTTTTTTTTTGAAAAAAATTAAATTAAATATTATATCAAACTAGGCATAAAACTATGAACAAAAAGACTTTTCGCATGAAAATCAGCTTGGTTTTGACAAATGCATGACAGCTGTAACGCGAGAAAAGTTGAAATTGTATCTCCTGATATACGATTTCTATTATAAAGGAAATGACTGACTTCTTTATTTTTTAAAAAGGGTCGTATCACTGAAATATCTGTCTGTCTATTTGGATTAAGAATCTCGTCTATCATTGTCACATGAGCGTTGCTTTATGTTAATAATTAATATAATACCAATTTTTATGGGATAATCATAATATAGCACATATTTTAAATTAAGCAAAAGTCAGAGTAAAATGTGTAAGTCTTGTTCAAATTGAACAATTATTATTTAAATTAAATGAAATAATTATTATTTAAATTAAATAAAATAATACAGATTACCTTTAACATCGACAAGGAAGAACAGTTTTACTAAATGATAACAACTTGCTTTAGTTAAAGCAAGCTGGTATTACCGGGCATTATCCGAATTTTTATATTCATACAAGTTTGATTTGAAATTATTCATAGCAACAATATTAATACACAATTCAATCTTGTTTTAAAATTATCCAAATACCAAATGTTATTTTAACAACGTTTTAAAAATTTTTCAATGCATGGAAATTAATACCCAATGTTATTCCATAAACATAGGATTTTAAGAATAAAATTTGGTTAGAGTTAAATATATAGACTCAAGTAACTGAAATTACACTCAAGGTAAGTATTAAATGTAATCAAGGTAAGTATGTCGAAATAAGAATGATAAATGTTCTTATTTTAAGGACATACATTCCTATTTTAAGGACCAAGATTCTTATTTAATGGATCAAGAATCTAGATTCTTTTTTATAGATTCTAGGTCCTAGCTTCTAGGTTCTACGTTTTTGCATAAAAATGTTAAAAGTAGAGCAAGCCTAGGAAACCAAAATACCAGGCGCACAAAAATGAGCAGTTAGAAAATAAATTTATTTGAGTATTATTAAAATCAGCGATTAAAACCTTAACCGAAACCGTAACCTTTAACCGATGAAAACCGATTGAAATTTGTAACCGTAACTGAAACCGTAACCGAAAAAATTTTTTTCACTGTATAGAAACCCACAAACCGAAACTCTTTAAGCCGAAACAACCGTTTAGTAACCGATTCATTTATAAGGGTTAATTTCGGTTCTGGCCGTCGCAGCTACTGAGCAACTTTGATAACTTTGAACTGCCATAGCTTTGTCAAAACTCAGTCAATTTCTAGGCGCAATGTAAATTTGAGCATGATTTTACCTCTTAATTCGTTCTGCATTTAAATTTTGTTCATTTTCAAAAATTTTTGAAAATCGAATTTTTTGAAAATTTACAGTGTTACCCCTTTGTCTTTTTTGATTTTTTCGAAAAATTTTGAATTCTCAAAATGAAGAAAATTTAAATGCAGATCAAATTTGGAGGCAAAATCATGCCCAAATTTACATTGCGCATGAAAATTGATTGACTTTTGACAAAGTTATGGCAGTTCGAAGTTATTAAAAATCAATCAAATTAAAATAATCGAAATGTTCAAACCAAATGAAAAAAATGTATATGAGATTAAATTATAATAAAATCGACATTACGCTGAACCATTCCAGTAACCAGATAACATTATTTTTCAGGCTAAAAAGATTTTTATGGGATAATCATAATATAGCACATATTTTAAATTAAGCAAAAGTCAGAGTAAAATGTGTAAGTCTTGTTCAAATTGAACAATTATTATTTAAATTAAATGAAATAATTATTAGTTAAATGAAATAAATTAATACAGATTACCTTTAACATCGATAAGGAAGAACAGTTTTACTAAATGTTAACAACAACCTGCTTTAGTTAAAGCAAGCTGGTATTACCGGGCATTATCCGAATTTTTATATTCATACAAGTTTGTTTTAAAATTATTCATAGCAACAATATTAATACACAATTCAATGTTGTTTTAAAATTATCCAAATACCAAATGTTATTTCAACAACGTTTTAAAAATTTTTCAATGCATAGAAATTAATACCCAATGTTATTCCATATACATAGGATTTTAAGAATAAAATTTGGTTAAAGTTAAATATATAGACTCAAGTAACTGAAATTACACTCAAGGTAAGTATGTCGAAATAAGAATGTTATAAAAATTAAATGTAATCAAGGTAAGTATGTCGAAATAAGAATGTTAAATGTTCTTATTTTAAGGACATACATTCTTATTTTAAGGATCAAGATTCTTATTTTATGGATCAAGAATCCAGATTCTTTTTTATGAACATTTTGCATAAAAATATTTAAAGTAGAGCAAGCCTAGGAAACCAAAATACCAGGCGCACAGAAATGAGCAGTTAGAAAATAAATTTATTTGAGTATTATTAAAATCAGCGATTAAAACCTTAACCGAAACCGTAACCTTTAACCGATGAAAACCGATTGAAATTTGTAACCGTAACTGAAACCGTAACCGAAAAAATTTTATTCACTGTATAGAAACCCACAAACCGAAACTCTTTAAGCCGAAACAACCGTTTAGTAACCGATTTATTTATAAGGGTTAATTTCGGTTCTGGCCGTCGCAGCTACTGAGCAACTTTGATAACTTTGAACTGCCATAGCTTTGTCAAAACTCAGTCAATTTCTAGGCGCAATGTAAATTTGAGCATGATTTTACCTCTTAATTCGTTCTGCATTTAAATTTTGTTCATTTTCAAAAATTTTTGAAAATCGAATTTTTTGAAAATTTACAGTGTTACCCCTTTGTCTTTTTTGATTTTTTCGAAAAATTTTGAATTCTCAAAATGAAGAAAATTTAAATGCAGATCAAATTTAGAGGCAAAATCATGCTCAAATTTACATTGCGCATGAAAATTGATTGACTTTTGACAAAGTTATGGCAGTTCGAAGTTATTAAAAATCAATAAAATTAAAATAATCGAAATGTTCAAACCAAATGAACCAAATTTATATGAAATTAAATTATAATAAAATCGACATTACGCTGAACCATTCCAGTAACCAGATAACATTATTTTCCGGGCTAAAAAGAGCTTGTCTTTTTATATGTAAAACAATGAATAACGCTTCTTATTTTGGTCAACCGAAAACCTTAATTTTTAATTATTTTTTTGTGAACCGAAACCATAACGGCATTTTTAAACCAAAACTTATAAAAAACCGATAACCGTTACGAAACCGATACTTCAAGATTTTGCATAACCGATAACCGAAAACCGAAAACCTTAATTCGATCAAAACCGAAACCGTAACTGAAACCGATATTCGTTTAGGTTTTAATCCCTGGCAGCAAGTGATTTTGATTTGAGCCACATTAAAATTGCTTGAGTGAAATATGACCTTGAGTTTCTGCATTGAGTGCAATTGTTGCCGCTCGAGTAAATGTTTAAGATATTCTTGAAGATATCGTTAAATTGATTTCTGTTTGCCTGTTAAGCAAGACAAGATTGAATTTACAATAGGTATTAATATGGTTGCTATGAATAATTTTAAAACAAAATTATATGAATAAAAAAATACGGACAAGCAGGTAGTTATCATTCAGTAAAACTGTTCTCCCTTGTCGATGAGCAAAGTAATCTGTATTTAATTATTTGATTCAATTTAACTAATAGTTATCAAATTTTAATATGACTTACACATTCTACTGTCTGTTGTTTAATGTAAAATATATGATATTTTATGATTATCACATAAAAGTTTTAATTTAATATTTATTTAATCATATTTGCAATTTAGATTAAAAATAAATGTATTTTTTTTTATAAATATAATTATCTATTTTATAATTTAGATATAATAAACTTAATGGCTACGGTTACTTTTTATTATATCCAGTGCCCATTAAAAATTAAAAAAGGGTATAATGGTTTCGTTTTAATGTATTTAACAGGCAGAAGGAGGCGTGTCTGACTCCATAAAGTATATATATATTCTTGATCAGTATCAACAGCCGAGGCGATTTAGCAGAAAGACGAACATCTTTCAGTCAGTCTGTCCGTCCGTCCGTCCGTCCGTCTGTTTGAACGCGTCGATCTCAGAGACGGTAAGAGCTAGATATTTCAAACTTGGTATGCTTCTTCCTAGATACCGGACGCAGGACCAGTTTATTTATATTTTTGGAACAGACCACTGTATCATATAGCTGCCATAGTAGCGCTCGGTCGACAATCAAGTTATAGTATGAACAACCTTTTTTTGGTAGATATCTCAATCAATTTGACCGAATATGAACTTACGTTGATTTTATACACAGACTCAAAGACATACAGAGACTCACAGATTTTATATTTGGCATGGTCTTATAAATTCTGACTAAGTCCGGTAAAAAACGGGCTATTATTTCAGATAGCTGTCATAGGAATGGTCAGTCAGAATCTAAAATGTAAGATCGATTTATATGTTCAGTGTCTTTTGATCAAGTACCATGTTCCAATTAAGATTTTTTCTTTTTGACTTAAGAAATCGTACTTGAAATAGAATCGAGATACTTGATTGTTGAATATTCTATCTTACTGAGAAATCCAATTTAAAATGTGGCGTTTTAAGTTCGAAAGACTTGATTTTGTCGCACTGTGTATACATATATAAAACATACACATATGTATTTATATACACTATGTACAAATATCTTGATTTAGTTTTCCACGCGTTCACACAAAATTTGTCCAAGACGATAGTGTTAGCTTTGGCCACAACAAATAGTTTGCTCAATGGTTTAGCCATTCTGCTGGACATCATCCAATGACCACACGCTTGACTGGACAGAGTACTAATCAACTCATGAAAAACCGTTTTGTCAGTCCCAATACATACATTATTATATATGTACAATGTACATACATATGTATGTAGATATTTGGGAGCGGGCAAAATATAACTATTGAGTCATTGGCCACAACTGCTTAGTGAGATATGCCCGATAATGCAATCAAGCGGAAGCTGGTCCTTGCATTAATTGAAAATGGTGTCAGCATATCGTTGGAATTGTATTTCATGTTAGTCTTATCATTGATCCACAAGATTGTGTGATCGTAATTGAATGTGAGACTATTGAATGAGTAAGCCTAGGTACGACTAAATGATTAAAGATAAATACGTATGAAGGTAAAGATTAAGAGACCTTGAGAAATGTGAGCAAAAAAAACAGTCACTCACTCCCAACACGTTTATCTGACTTTGGCCTACTTGCAGATGGAACTTTCTAGGCCTTATCGTTTTTGTTTTTGCCCACTTGCAGGCTTGGATTTGAAAAGATATCCGCTTTATTTATTTATACACGACTAAAAGCAGTCGATAAAAAAAACTAAATAAATTAAATTTAAAAAAAATTAAGAATGAAGTTAATATTAAATTTAAATTAAAATCTGAATCGAAAAAAAGGTAGCACGTACTCCGAAATATAAATTAAAAATTTCAGCCTTCTAGCTCTTACAGTTTGCAATCTGTGTTGATTGTTTAAAAATGTGTACATGTTTTATTCTTAATATTTAAGCACAAACTTTTTCAATGTTGCAATATTCAAAATTGAAATAAGAGATAACTTGTGGCTAACTCTAAGAAACTGAAAAGAAAATAAAATAAAACAATTAGCTTCAACTCGTTTATGAAATATGTACTCGCATAGGTGAAGCTGACAAAGTGATGACTATGCACTGCCAATCATACTATTACTTATCATTCAGACACATTGCTCTCAGGCATTTATGTAGTTTGTGTGTGTGTGTGTCTATTGCGACTCTCTGTTAACCGGGAAAAGAGCTGTGAGTACACAGAAAAAAAAAACTAAATCCAGGATTGCGGAATAAAATCAATCCAATGCGGAGTCAAGAGTACGGAAATCCAGGATATTCTTAAACCAAGTACAAAATACTTGATTCAGCTATACATATTTGGATTTTCGGGGTTCTGTAATTATAATTTTATTTTAATTTTAATGTTGTCTTAATTTAACAGTAACACCCTGAATACAAAGAACAAAAAATGAATGCTAAAATCAAGAATTTTTAACTTGAATTTTAGAATGATTTTTTTCTGTGTATAAACGATCCAAAAAATGTGGTTTACACGCGCGTACAATTTGCTACGAGCACACAAGGAGCCGCCACTCGCCACTCGCCAGTCAATACATTAATATATATATTTTATTTTATTTTGTTTACATACATATATGTATGTACACACATATATGCACAACCCCATTGACCCCTCAATGTTATAGACACAAGCAGGCAATGTCATATTTGCGAAAGTGCAATAAATTTCATATGAAGTTCGTAATCGATTTTGACTTATTGAAACATTATGATTGAAAGACATTTATGAGTGTACGTTAAGGTCTCTAGGGGGTCAATGCCAACAGAAACGCTGACAGCTGGGGGCAGGGGATAAAAAAAGAGAGAGAGAGAGAAAGAGAGAGAGAGAGAGAGAAGTGGGCGGGGAAATCGCACAATCATCAGTTATTAGGGCTACCTCGGAAGTCGTAAGAAAGCCAGTAAACATAACATATAAACGCAATGCAGACATTGCCAGTGGTTTTCGTAGTGGGTTAGAATGCGTGTTTCTTGGCCATGCCAATAACAGGCTAAGCTCCCAGCTCACAGGATATAAGTTCACTTATTCTCGTATGGTATGGATTCAAACTTGAACGGAAATCGAAAGAGGGCAATGACAATGTCTGTGGGTGCGTTTGCGTTTTCGTTTTGAGCCAACATCAATGTCAATTGGCGTCGAGCTGTGAACCCGCTAAAGAAAAAGGCCAACAAATCTTTCAAAACAAAACAAAACCAAAAAAATAAAAAGGGCACGGTCAAAGCAATGGGGCTGAATCTCGAACTCGAGCTGGAGCTGGAGCTGGAGGTCGGAATGGCAGTCGAATAGCTGGGTAATCGAAGGGGAATCAAATTGGGCTGTAAACATGTAGATAATGTGCTCATACAATTCAATATGCGCACACATACCACCCCCCCACATATCTTTTTTACTCCAGATGCCAGATAGCACTGCCCCACGCATTTCTGCCTTCTACTATTCAAAGTAATATGGTATGTTATACCTTTTGCCATTCGATTTTCAGCCCATAGAGCCCCACTTAACCTCAGTTCCATTCCCAACACTAGTTCCCGTCCCCGTCCCCGTCACGTCTCCGTCTCCGCCACAATCCCAGGACCAGGTTTCAACTTCAATCTTACCCCAAGACTTGTATGTGTCTTTTCATTATATTCCTTGGCGTCCTGTCAAGTGTGTGGTTCGTGCTTGTGTGTTGTGTGCTCTGTGTTGTGTGCTCTGTGTTGTGTGTTGTTTGCCTTAAGATTGCCTTTAGTTTTGTTTGCTTGTGTCATGTTTTCCTTTTGCGTGTAGTTTTATTTGCGGCTCGTAAAAAATGGACACTCAAATGTTTGCTCACACTCGCTTTATTTATTTGCTTCAGTACTCGAGTATTTGCTGGCATCCTACTGACATTTTTATTCGCTGTCAATGAGTTTAACATGTTGGTTGAATGTCAAACTTGTCGGGCAAGAAAACGCCTTGCAGAATGTGAGTACGGGTATGTTTGTATTTGGTCGAGATAACTGTCGAGATAGCATTTCTCATATCTATTATTATTTTTTTTGTCAATTTCAGTTGAGTTTAAAGGGTCTGTTATATTTACATATCAATTCAAAAGAAAGGTCCGAAATCTTTTAATTTGTATACTTTTAGAAAATACTCAAACATATACATAAAGTTTCTGTGAAACAAACCCATGTAGCTTTTGCCAAATAATTTTATTTTATTAAAATATTTACCAATTATTTTATTGCTAGTGTGTGTCTTATGTCTTATGAGTTATTGTGCCCTATATATGTACATATGTACAAACATATGTAATTACACGATATATTGATGGCTTAGATTAAATTTTAAGGACCAGCCCGAATTAAAATTCTTTTAAATATTTATTATTGTTAAACTCGTGCAATAAACATCAATGAATGCAACAACAGCTTTGTCACGCCCTAAGAAAATCCTTTAACGCATAATTTACAAAGTGAATTTTAATTAAAAATCCTCATGCTAACCTTAGCTATTTTAATTGAAGCTTAATGACGTCACGGCACGGTCTCTCTGGCCGCCTGTTTCACAGGCAAGGGCACATCAACACAAACGAGACTAAGAATGAGACTGGGAATGGGAATGGGAATGAGAATAGGATTGAGAACGAGAACAGTAATTAAGCGTTCCAGTAAACTTGACTTGACTTGTCTTAAAGCTAACACGTCCACGTCATGCAAAAGAGTTAATAAAACCAAATGTACTAAACAGAACGATAAGCTCGACAATCATTTCCCTAATAGATGTCATTAGCAATAAAGTAATCACAATCGAATATATTCTAGCAAAAATGTACAACTGCCAATAAAAATATATGTATATAATATTTTAGATAAGCTACATCTGCAGTATATGTACAGTATTTGAAGCGCCGTGTCTAGAAAAATGTTTACACGTGGTTTTTAATGTACAAATTATTATTTACTTCTATATACATATATATCAGCAAAAGCATAAAACAAAATTATATATTTCTGATACGTATCACTTGTTTTTTTTTTTTTAAATTATGCCAAAAGAGACAAAAATGTTGACTTGTAAAATTGCCAATTTAAGGGGTTATCAGGCTTCAATCTTGATAAATTTATGGCGCAATGTCATTTTGATCATTATTTGATCTCTTATTCTGTATGTAAAAATTAATTTTATTTGAGTGAAAGGATCTCAGTGATGGTAAGAACGAGAAGCACTCAAGTTAAAATGTAGACTTATATGTGCAGATCAAGTAGATTTAAAGTTTTTAACATTTGTCTGCAAATTGATAAAAGGTGGCCATGAGAAGCATAAAGAATTGTGTGATATAAAAACCAGGGGAACCAGGGAACTCTGTCTCCTGCTCGCGGTGAGGTGCGGCTAATGTCGAGTGTACTCGATTCTAGGATACCCTGAGTCCAAGTCCTTAGATGCTGTTCGGCACGCCGAAGATTTGATGCCCTTGCATAGCACTGAATTAAATTTTCGACAGCAAATAAAATTGTGTGTTTTGAATTCATCCTCTCAAAAATTTGTTCGCAATAATTCTTGTTTTTTTTACTCATCATTCGAAAGGTATCGATGACCCGAAAATCTGTATCATAATATCACCTGCACTATCAGAAAAACGAGACGAAGAAGCAAAAAGCAAAGAATTCTTGCTGCACTGATTGATTACATGTGTTTCGGAATGTATGTATTAAAGAATACCAAATGCCAAATTTAGACAAACTTATATTTTTTCCTGCCGTCCACTGTGATAATTAAATGAGTTAATAAATAATTTTGGTTGGACCTGATTATTGATTGTCACTTAATCAAAACAAGGAGTTTATAATACATGTACATATGTATGTAAATGTACATAAATACACATATACAGTGTATACTGTTCAGTAACCAATATGTATATGTTGTACGTGTGTGAACCTATAAATACTAGTATATATATTTATAGCTTGTGGCTTTCCGCTATCATACTCGTATTTTCTTGGTGCCTACTTGCCAACAGCTCGAATACGTTATACGGACATTGTATAATGCATTTATTAAGTTATTAAATTGCACATACGCTTGTATCGCAGGCATCCCATTGCAGCTGGCGACTGAGGATATTTACATACATACATAAATATGTACAAGCATGTACACTGATAAAAAAAAAAAGTTTTAAATCAAGATTTTGGTCTTAGAACTAAGAATTTTGGTCAATAAAATGTCAATTGGTCGAGTTTGAAATACTCAAGAAAAAAAATATATACGGCAGGTTTTAAAATGTATAATTTGTTTTTTCCATTGTTGTTTTATTTTGATATATGTACCATATAAATTGGGTCTTCAATTTGTCTTATTTTAAGAACAAAATATGTAAGATGAATGTTGATGAATGTTGATTTTAGAAGTTGGTCTCTTGTTTCAGTGTGTGACAGTGTGCTTTACCCCTTCAAAGTGTTACTGAATTACTCTCAGTTTAGTGGCAGTATGAGTTGCAGTAAAGCGCGCGTATATACTAACGTGGCTTTAATTTATTTGCATGCAAACAGACAATGTAGTTGGAAGCTCGAGTAAACGATGTGCCGTTTGAATGAAATACTCTGGTAAGAAAGTTTATACATGTGCATACATACATACAGACATGCATTCATACAAACATACATACATTAGTTTATAAGAGTATCAAATGAAAGCTGCTCAGTTGGGCAACTCCTCGGCGTATGCAACACTTTTGTATTATGCATAAGGTAATGGCAACAAAAACAAGTAGAAATTGTTCTTGCAACACTTGTTAGCCGAGTACCCAAAACAAAGTAGACAGGATATTAGATTTGGGACAATGTTTATTTGTCCGTCCGTATGAACGCCATTATTTCAGATTGATGAAATAATTGAGATGTTTGTAGTTATTAATCAGTTACTTAAAAAATAAGTAGAATTGTATATTGTATTCGTTGAAATATATGTAGATTTTTGGAATTTTTTAGATTTTTTTAGATTTTTGCCACACCCACTTTCGCCGCCGTAAATCGCGAAAAACTACACCCACCGTATCATCCATCTTAATCGCAACAAGATCGGACAAATAGAAGATGTTCAAAAATGTAATCGCCTAAAAGTACGTAACATGTATCCGACCATTTTTGTTTCTTTCCTATTATTTTAAATTTTTATATCATCACATCAGAAATTTTGGGACATGGAAACGCTTTCGCCAATAGACTTCTACCTCGTAAAGAAGTATTTATTTATAAATTTCATATGTCTGGAAATAATGCAAGATGTTCGCTGCGAACCTCAGATGGAGGGTCTTTCAACTTTTGGTTGTACAAATTTTTATTATATGTAATTTTTATATTTATGTATTTTTTTATGGTACAGCTACGAAGATGCGGGTACTGGGCATTTAACAGTCGAGCATCTCGACTGTAGTGTTCTTACTTGCTGTTGTTGCTGTCGTTGTTGAAGGTGTCGGAATGAGTATTCGCATCGCACCGGGTGTCTTATCGGTCGGTTGCGATGCCTGCACCAGTTTCAGAGTCAGTTTTACAGTCAGTTTCAGTTTCAGTTTCAGTTGCTGTCTACCACCATGTGTAGGCGACCAGCAACTAAACGAATTTATGTCGTAATGAATGTCGGTTGCCGCATATCACAGTGCCTATCTGCGGTTTTTGCCCACATCTCTCACCACCATTCTGTCGCCTTTTTACTGTCTGATTAAAGTCAGACATTCTTTTCTTATTTTTTTTTTTTTTTGGCAATTTGCAAAATTCGAACAGATTTTCAAAATAAGTATTTTTCTGGCGACGTGCATTGATAAAATAGTACGTAGTATTTTATCAGACTCAAACAGAGTTGAAAAAGTTCATTTCCTTTTTTGGGCAGATACCACCCCAATCAAATCCCTACCCACCCTACCATGTGGTTCGTTCCTCCACAAGCTAAACAAGGTGAACAAAAAGTGAAGTAAGGGGTGTTCTACAATTTGCTGTTTAAATTACGAGCTGTTCATTTTGTGAGTGGCGCGCTTAACTGCTTCCTCTTGTTTTAACTCATTGCTGGTAACTGTCCTTGCCCCGTCCTCCACCTCCACCTCCAGCACCACCTGCCTGCCGCTTTTTGTGCGCTTTTTACGAGCTGTTGCCGGTGCCGCTGTGCGCGAGTGCGTGTTAACAGGCAATTAAATCCGAATTACATTTTTGCTCCTTTTTGCATGCCATTTGCTCCATGTATCCCTGTGTATGTGTATCTGTATCTGTTTGTGTATGTGTATGTGCACTTATATGCGTGTGTGAGTTGGTTGCCTTTCAAAAGTCAAACGGCAGGTGTGTCGACTGCCACACCGCATAGCACGATTTGTTCCCAAATGGCAGCGATAAGACGTGCAAAAGTTCAAGAAGCCAACTCGCCCCAGGACCTAACCCCAGGTCCTTACCGTCCTTACGCTATCCTTACTGTCCTTACCGTCCGTCCCTGCGACCATTTGCACGTGCTAATTAAAGATAATTCTTAATTGCTGCCGACAAATGAAGATTTATGTCCAAAGTATTAACTAATCGAATTGAATCGAATGGAATTGAATTGAAACGAGTTTAACTACGATTTGGATTTCATTGAATTGAACTGCCGAAAAAGTCAGAAAAGTTCTAGTACGAGTACGAGAATGGGTATTGCCATAAAAAAAAAGGGTTGGCTCTAACTACTTATAACCATTTGCATCATAATGTCAAAGGTTTAGGCCATGAACCGCAAAAAGTTAACTCAATTGAATTTCGGCTGCTCGAATCCCAAAAGTCACTCGGAAATGAAATAAAAATATTCCGTTTTATGTGAAAATAAAATACACAGAAAGAAAATATTTGGAAAATGATTGTTATCGCAGTACACTTGAAATAACCAAATTATGTTACTAATAGATAAGAATTAAATGTAAAATATGTATTTATATACAGTGACTGTTTAACAAATTTTTAAATATCACATAATTTATATTGCAAGTAAAAAATTAAAGGTTGTACATATTATAAATAAATTCACTGTTTTGTATTTTTATAAGAAAATTCACAAAAATAATACCTTTCCTGTTTTTTTAATTTATTTTTCTTAATTAATTATAGTTGTTATTTTATAAAATAAAAAACACTCGATTTTTTATATTATTGGTCAAACATTAGCTTTACATATTGTATATATGTATATATTTGTATATATATATATATATATATATATATATATATATATATATATATATATATATATATATATATATTGAACGCACTATGTACATATGTTTAATAAATGAAATGCCATGGTAGAAAGTTCTTCCAGCTTCATATCATTAGAAAACGCAAATGAAGCTATTTCACACACTACACACAACTACACACATACATACACACACACACACACACACACACACACGCACACTCATCGAATGTAGTGTGGGTAGGAGGAAGGGAAAGTGTTTAGGGGTATGGAATGTGGACAGACCCAACTAAATCCTTTTGTATACAAACATACGCTTCATGGCACGCTGGCATGAGGGAAAGGTAAGGGGTAAGGGTAAGGGATAGGGGTTGAGTTAACAGTTAGTCCTGATATGGTGTGAATATTGTGGGGTTAACGGAAATCAAATGGAAAACTCATGCATCGCACCAAAAAACACTTTTCCGAACGCATTTCTATTGTCAGCGGTACTGTCGTGGCTTTTTCTGGGTAGAAAACTTTGCTGTGACACTGTGACCGTATGCGGATACGCGCCTTTTGTTTGTTGGCATTGTGTGCATAGTTTTTGTCGTTATTCCACTGTAAGCACTGCGAGCGTTTTCTTCTTTTTTCTTGTTTATGTTTTTGTTTTCTGCTTTTTAGCCTAGTAAGTAAAAGATACATAGGCTACTTTGTTTGCGATTGTGTCCGTGTGTTCACCTGAATCTTAGCAATGGCAAGAGCTAAAGCAACCAATATTTTGCATGCAGCTCAAGTCTGAATTCGAATATTGCAAGAGTTAATTTGAAGCTACAGCTAAAAATTGCATCTCGATCGGTTTATAAAAGAGGAAATAAGTGAGATATTGTTATTACTAAGTAGTTTAATGCAGGTTCAACGACAGTTTGAATGCCGCTGGCGTCAATCATCATTTTATTTTATTTTTTAAATTGTTGAATATGTTTGTTTCTTGCATTTTTTGAATTCAAAATGTCGGTATGTTATATAATTAAGATAAAATTTTAAATTCAAATTAGTTTAAACAACGATGATTGCATCTTAACAATTAAATGAATCGAATTTAATTCTTGATTGAACAGAAAATCGGTTACTAGTCGTTTATTCCGGTTTAAACAATTTCGGTATAATAAAAAAGTTTTATTTCGGTACGGGTTTGAGTTACGGTTACCAATTTTAATCGGACTCAATCTCTTATATATATTTTTTTTATTTTTATGTTTTTTTACATATGTATGTATTTTTGTCTTTATGGTAATTGAATTAAAAAGCTGCGGGGACTAGGCATCTAAAAGTCGATCACCTCGACTGTAAGGTTCATACTAGCTTTTTCTTTTATTATTTGATTTTATTTATAGTATGTGTGTATGTATTTTATTTTGGAGCAAGCGGCAACAGCAGCAGAGTCTGAATCTGAATCTGAGGCAGCAACGCCGCGTCGTTCACTTCATTTGCCTACACGGAAGAGTCAAGGAGTACTTCACATTGCCGGCGGCGGCGGCTGCCATTGTTACTGCTTCTGTGGCTACGGTGGTTTCTGCTGCTGCTGCTGCTGTTGCTGCTGCTGGTGGTGCTGCTGTTGCGTTGCTGTTGATGTTGCTGCTGGTGGTGGCAGCAGTGGAAGGACCAACTTTTGTCGCTTGGTAATGATGGCATTTTAGCATTGTTGTTATTTCTGTTGTTGGTGTTGTTGTTAAAGTTTTGCACACAAGTTTAAACAAAGCAGCCGCCAGCCACATAAACAGTCGACAGGCACTGCGTTGTTAGGTCAAACAACAGTAAGAGCAGCTGCAGGAGAAACTGTGACTGCGACTGCGACTGCGACTGCGACTGCCACTGGGTGCCACCTACTGATCCTGATGCTGATGGCATTGAGGCCGACCCAATGTTGGCACCCACAAAAATAGCGACGCCTGTCAAGCTCAGTTATGGCCCAAGCAACAACACTTTTGCCAGCTTTTGCCCATTCGTTTGTCGAATAATTAATTTTTTACAGCGACATTAGCTATGTATATGCTATAAGAAGAGAAAGTGGGAGTAGAAGAAGATGAAGAAGAAGCTATGGTCGCCGACAGCTCTATTATACATATGAGTAAATATATGTATTGTAAATATATAAATACTTAGTAGTTACCCTTTTGCTTTCCTATTGTCTCATCTGCTTCTATGAGTATACAAGTATAAGCTATTTCCGGAAAGGGGGAAATACGATGAAGTTGTGACTGGAAATGGCCAATTCACTTACAATACTTGCTAACAAGTATGAGTGCTGCCTGGTGATGTTACTCACACTGATAAGTGTTACTTAATTGAAACATAACATGCGGGCCAATTAACTTTCCAGCTTCATAAGGAGTACGAGTACGAGTACGAGTACGAGTAAATACGAAATTTGCGCGTCCCACATTATTATTATTATTATTTTTTCTTTTTTTTTTTGTCTTCTAATCAGCTTACGTCCTGTGTACACAATTTTTGTCGCACATTCTCGTACTTCATCTCGTATCATAGCAAACAATTTGCCACACTCACATATTAACTTTTCTTAACATTACGGACACACACAGTCCGCTGTCCATCTGGCTAAAAGCTTGCTTGCAATGCAAAATGTAAGCAGTTAATTAAAGTAAGTAACTAGTTTTGGTTGCAAGGACCTTGGTTATCAGCTCAGAATTAAAAATGCATGTTCTTCACCTAATACCTTAATTAGTTCAAAGTATCGTTTGATATACAGTATATCAAGAAATTGTTTTAAATAAGAAAAATAGAAGTAACAGTTGAGTTCAATCGATCATAATATATCCTGTGCTGCTACACACACCCAGAAACTTATTGTTGCTTTATACATTAATATACAAAGACATATGCCACGCAAAGTACACACTAATCGGCATAGACTTAGCCAATAATCAGTAGGGAGGTTTCTACCCCAATAGGCACTTAAAGTACTCGTAATGTGCAACAATCCATTAAGCATAAAAATCCCAATATCTTTCTGTTTTTCTGCATGTTTAGCCAATTTGCGGACAAAGGGGGCGCGGCATTCAAAATTTGTAATAAAATTGATACAGTCTAAATTCCAAATTTGGTGCCTTAAGCTCTTACTGTCTCTGAGAACACTTCGCAAACAGTGACAGACAGACAGATATTTGCACAAACTGAATAAGAAGAAAATAAATTATGTGCCGATTTGAGTCGCCGATCTGTAAATACTTACTTACCAGTTAAAAAAATGATTTTTTAAGTAAAAATATATTATAATTTGCAATTCCTCAATTGACTTTAAACAAATTGTATTAATACAATTATTAAGTGTAATCTATTTTGATGAACACTCCATTTTAAAAATAAAAATTTAATTTTAATTGAGATATTTTAATAATTATTGAGATATTATTTTGATTATTAGTATATTTTTCTTATATTTATGCCTCTTTTTTCTTGTATTTTCAGCTATTTTCGTTATGTGTCGACTATTCAGCGAAGCAAATGCCATTGGTGAGTTGAAAGTTGATCTAAATAAAACTTTACAAAATTTCACACCCATGATGAAATATATTAAAAAAAAACTGTGGATCAGATGCAAACCACGGATTAAAACCGAAACGAATATCGGTTTCAGTTACGGTTTCGGATATGCTCGAATTAAGGTTTCAGGTATCGGGTATGCAAAATCTTGGAGTATGGGTTTCGTAATGGTTATCGGTTTTTTTTATAAGTTTCGGTTTAAAAATACCGGTATGGTTTCGGTTTACAAAATAAATACAAATTTTAAGGTTATTATAATTTGATCTCATATAAATTTGCTTAACTTGGTTTGAACATTTCGATTATTTTAATTTTATTGATCTTTAATAACTTCGAACTGTCATAACTTTCAAAAGTCAATCAATTTTCATGCGCAATGCAAATTTGAGCATGATTTTACTTCTAAATTCGTTCTGAAATTAAATTTTGTTCATTTTAAAAATTCGAAAATTTCGAATTTTTTTGAAAAATTATAAGGGGTAACACTGTAAAATTTCTAAAAAACAAAATTTAATTGCAGAACGAATTTAGAAGTAAAATCATGCTCAAATTTACATTGCGCATGAAAATTGATTGACTTTTGACAAAGTTACGGCAGTTCAAAGTTATCAAAGTTGCTCAGTGCTTGCGACGGGCAGAGCCGAAATAAACCCTTACACATGTATCGGTTACTAAACGATTATTTCGGTTTAAGGAGTTTCGGTTCAATTTTTTATTTAAAAAGATTCTAATTTTGTAAATAATCTCTATTAATTAAAATTTAAATATTACTTATTAATTATAAGTTTTTATTTGAAGTATGAAACACTTGCGCGATATTAGAAAAGCATAATATCGAAATTTAGTGTGACCGACTCAGCACCAAAAAAATAACCAAATGTTGAGTGGTTAAACTGGTGCGTCAGCTGTGCTTTGTTTACATTTTACAAAGCGCACATCAGTTTAAGACAATTTACATTTACAACATGGAAAGTTTTTTGGATATGGAGATGAGAGCAGAGGCAGTGATGAACGTCCTCAATTGCTCTATTGCGCTCGGCACTCTCCCATGCCGACTTTATAAAATATCAAACTTGTCCAAATATTGTACAAGATATATATTTTTAATAGTGATCAAAGAAATACCAGATGTTGCCAACAGTGTTGAACAACGCCACACCTTATCTGGCAACTCAAATCAAACGAAATAATTTATCATAGTCTTCGCAACTTATTTTTATATGGAAACTAAAAATAGTTATTATTTTTTGAATTTATTTGTTTTCAGTCTTTAATAAGAGTTTTGGATAATTTTTTAAATTATTCAAGTTTTTAAATACAAGTTTATTAGTTTGTTATTAGTTATTAGTTTATGTAAATTTAAATTCAAGCTCATTTTTAAGATTTTTAATTTCTCTTAGTTAGGAACTCTTTTCGTTTGCCTTTTTTTTATGGGGCTTAACATCACGAGTATTTAATACCTTGACTATCATCGACATCAACTGACTAATATTTATATGTAATCTGTCTCACGCATACCTTAAAGTTGACAACATAAAACAGTTTTGACTAATTGCCCACTCAAACGTCGGTTAAGGCAGTGAATATGTTATATATGTAAATACACAAACGGTTG
This sequence comes from Drosophila kuntzei, assembly GCA_035042165.1. Lineage (NCBI taxonomy): Eukaryota > Metazoa > Arthropoda > Insecta > Diptera > Drosophilidae > Drosophila > Drosophila kuntzei. Next base: position 86,604 of record JAWNLU010001422.1, on the reverse strand, counting down.
TGAAAATGTATGTAAGAAGTGGCACATGTGTGTGAAGATGTTGTTTCCCTCTAGTACGGATCACTGGAGAGAGATTGGTGAGCTCACTGGTTACGACTCACCACCATAACTTACCCGTCCAGTTACCTCATTGTCATTGACGTTAAGCACTCAACACCTTCTGAATTACCAATTACCATTGGATTCACCAGCATCCACAACATATTAGTAACCAGTACATACATTTCGTTGGTAAATTCACTGCTTAGTTTTGCATTGTGAAATCACCAACAAAATTGTTCGACTGATACCAGCAGTACTAGAGGGTGCTTTTGTAAGTACAACTACAACTACAACTACAACATTGACATCAACATCAACATCAACGAACACAATAACAAAAACAATGACATGGGTATTTTGTATATAAATGAAACAATTAATTTGATTCCATAGCTCCATCGCAATCCTATTAACTGCAACGTTAACGATGTGTCGTGTCCCAGCCACTTTCATGCATACTTAATTTGTCAGCTTTCCTGCAAGTTTACACCCATATTCTGGCTAACTGTTGCGCCAGAGAGACACACACACACACACACACACACACACACACACACACACACACACACACACATACGCAACACACAAAGTTGACTTTCGTTGTTAACTGTTTGTAGCGATGCTGGGTTGCCTAAAAAATTTATACCGTTTGCATATGGGGTTGTGAGGTGTATTCATTTAAATTTTAAGACAAGCGCCACTTACAGATGAGTTATGCATTGAAATTTTAACTACTTGATATACACCCATCTAATATGGTGGGTGTATGCCAGATCCACAGCCACAATCCTAGCCCCAAAGCTCTAGCCTATCACCATCAGAAACCGCAAGTTTTCATATTTCCCTATGTCTCTCTCACTCTCTCTGTATGTGAGTGTGTGTGTGTTGGTAGGGTAATTAGAAAATTTTATGTGATTACTACTTGCTTGCTTAACATTTTAGGCAGCATACTCAAACACACACACACTCGCCAAATGCCATGTGGATAAAAAAGGGAACAACATGCAACTGCGCCAATGATGCGAAGTAAAGTACAAAAGCGGCTTTTAGAATATTAATGGAATACTAAATACATTCTCGTATAACGTACAAAGTGCCCTATACACACACACACACACACACACACACACACACACACACACACACACACACACACACACACACACACACACACACACACACACACATGCACACATGCACACACTCACACACACATTCAAATTAGTATATGTGAATGAACGAGATTTTAGGCTAAATTTTAAGGAAAGTGTAGTTTGAGGTTTAAATAGTACCTACTGTAAAAATGTTGTACTATAAAATGCTTTTAATATACCTATTTAACATTTATTTAGCAAATATTTATTTATCAAATAAAAGTCACATACGATTAGAGTTGTTTGATGTCCTTTACCGTAGCATTTTATCTATCACTTAAGGATCACTAATTTTTCGCGGCATATATGCATATTATTTTTACAACCATAAAAAAGAATTTTTGTAATAAATATATTAATTTTGAAATACTTAAATTTCAGGAAATTTTACAATCAAAATGCTTTCCCTATTTTTAATCTGTAAGGTTCCGTGTGCCGTTAGTTAGAGTCGCCGACCTGTCACATTAGAATTTCAGTTTGGAAAATAACTGGGTTTGATTCCCACACTGTCAAAATCTGTAATGTACCCGTCTTTAAAAAAATCTAATATGACACTGAAAATAGTTTCGATTGCGTGCTCATAATAATAAATAATGTAAAAAAATTAAAAAATAAAAACTTTAAGTCTAGATTAGATAAATCATTTTATTTACACCAACTCGACTTATTACCTAGAGAACTCATTTTGTTTAACACTCACTGTGAGTCGTAAGAGGAAATTTTTCTTTACCTGTTCCATCGCCAATTTACATTCTGGTACATCTGCTTAAACGTAAACTTTGTAACGTGCCTTTAAGTTGCATGAGTACAAATAATTGTTATTTTATATTATTTTCATTGACTTTTGAAATTGAAATTTTGTATGGCGTATGACTAATTCAGAGGTTATGCAAGTGAAATTGTGTATTATGTTAATGTTAATTGAGGAAAAATGTAATTTGTATAAGAGGAGAGCATCAGGATAGCGTGGTGCATATTCTTATATGCGCTTACGTTCACGCTTTTGAATGCATTCGTAAAGCTTTTTGTAACACAGACTCGAAAACTTACTTTGACTTTGACTCGACAGAAAATTGGCTCAAAAAATAACTCAATTTGCTTTCACACGAACCTCTAAAACGAACTGTGTCCTGCCAACGAAAGTCGTGCACGTTGAATGTTATGTTGCCTTCGGATCCTCGTCGTCGGCAACTCCCACAAAATATTTTCCGCACGACAAGCACGACGAAGGCTCGCTAGTGAGCGTAGAGTGTCCTCGTTGATGCTTTCGCTTAGACGCACCCACAAAAGCACTTCAAATGCCATTGAATTCAATTGAAGTGGTGCTAGAAGAAGGCGTTAACCAACGGACGCTCAGCTTGAGTCATAGCTTTCTGCTTTCTGCCGTTGTTTGAGTGTTTTGCCTGTAAAAAGTGCGCAAAATCCTTGTCGTCGAATAAAAAACTGTTCATCCAGCCAATTGGCAGCAAGAAAGAATCAGCAGTAAGATTTTTTTACTTTTTTTGTTCATTTGTTTTCTAATTCATATGTAATTTATTTTTTTAGTTTCTTTATTGTTTTATTCATATGCATTTATTTTCAAATACATATGTGTATGTATATGTATATATAAATGTATATTGCTGATATGGTTTCCATATATTATATATTGTATGTATATAAACTTATCGTGCAAAAAAAAGACATCTATTTTATTAACAAAGAATAGTACAAATATACTCGTAAATTCCCATTTAAAAGCATTTTTGTTTAAAATATTCTATATATGTAAATACTCTAATGACATACATACATGTACATATATATATATATTTAACGGCAATATTTCAACATCCTATTCATATTCATAGTTTCTACATAAATAGCTCTTATAATTCATTGGATGATATTTCATTGTCTTCGTATTGTGATTAATTATAGTTTTTGATAATTGTCTGCTATTATGTAAGCAATTGATACAGATTTATTTCATACTTATGTATTTATCAGATGACCGACTACTGCTTCATCTGCACAAGAAAAACTTATAAGTGCATACACACCCATAACCTTTGAAAATAAGTGATAATATTACAATCACTTAGTATTGCATATATACAATACGTATATCAAAAGCATATATGTATACACATGCGCATATCTTTTTTAAACATTAGAGAAACCCAAATTGTCATAAAAAGTATTGTCCGGAAGAAACAAAATGTGATAGTTAAAAAAAAGTTTTATAGAATTACTGTGTATATTATTTAAATCAGGATAACGCTTTTAAATGTCTATGGTAATTGTATAACCCTGAATATCAAAAACACTGGGATATATTTTGCTATAGTTTATACTCTCACACGATGGGAATCAGCTAAATTAAATTATTTCGATATGATGCGTGGGTAAACCTATGTAAGTCTGGTCCTGTTTGTCCAAAAAGATGGTTCTCGCACGGAAAATTATTTTTATATGTGCCTATGTGTGAGTTAGATCCGCACATCTATCATATATCAATATGTATTCATTCACTTCCTCTTAAAACTATGATATCCTTATATTAATTTTGGGATTTCTTATATATTGCAGTTGTCGCGATGACAACATGATGATATACACACATACATACACAACATGCCAGTGTCTTAGAAGCTCTTGATTTTGTTCTCGAGTTCAGTATTCTTTCATACATTTGTATACGGTGTCTATTTGTTGTTTGTTTGTTTAATAAAAATATCTGTATCGTAAGCTACACTCTATTTTCAAAGATGGATTAGTTTCGAAAATTTTTAGTATATTTATTCCCGTTTTCTCATATTCACGAAAGAGTTGAGTTTATTCGATCAAGTTTTACAAGCAAATTCCCCCATCGCGAGTATGAGAAAATTAATTCGAGCTTAACAATAAGTTAAGATTGTGAGCTTGGGAAAAGAGTCCTTCCCCGTAAGCATAAATATAATATTATTATATTTATTAGAGCAATCCCAATTTAGTTAATAATTAACTAAGAACAACTGCGATCGCAAGTATAGTTTGCATGCATAAGTATCTACACATCTCTTGTAGTGAATATAAGTTTATATATTTCAGGTTAAACATACTTACGAGATAACTATTTTTACACATTAATATTTTTGCAGATTACATATGTATATTATTTATACTCTTAAGCTTAATAATTTGTATAGGCCTCTCTTTTAATACTATTGAATACGTACAAATCAATGCTGTGCTTTTATTTTGCAATTAAATGTAAATGTATTTTTTGTATTTATTTTTTATTGCAAATAGTTCTTCATGTAGTTCAGTTTGCTTGGCAAGCTTGGAAATTAATTTTGTCACACAGACATCATCTATGTATGTATATGTATTCGTTTGTATGTCGCTATATTTTCACATATTTATTTATACAAAAACATTTATAAATAATTTATCTGTATGTTCAATACATATGTATCTATGCATATACATATATTGATGTGTATGTGTTAAACAGTACACAAATCATGCAGACACTAATTATGATGCACTTTGCTATTAGTATGAGTAGGTGCTGTATTTGTATAAACATAGTATATGTTATAAAAGCATAATATATGTATATAATTAGTATATTTGCATGTATGTATATTTATGCATATGTATTTATGACGATATCCAACGAATAGTTATTTCGGTCGCAGTTATTTGAATTTTGATTTGATGTCTTTGGATAGTGAGGACTGTGACACTTTCCTACTGCAACGATCGCAGTGACAGCTTAACCAATCATCTGCAAACTGTAGAATCGTCACCGGCGCATATTGAATGTGGTGCCGCTAGAAACAGCTTGCCATTAAAGCAGGCACACAACTGGAAGACTCGGTGCATGTGATCACGACTCTGCGCAGATCCTAATATTGGTGGCTGCGCTGTGCGCAAGTTCGGCATTAAAATTTTCGATGATTCCAAACGTAACTGTATTATATTCATTAACATATTCAATGACAAAAAAAATATAAAAAAAGACAGAAAGTTGTATTGGATTTATTGTCCGTAATATTTATGTACAGGTTAGCTTAGTGCTGTGGGGTCCAAACGCATACTATCAAATAAAGTTGTACATCATAGTTCAATTGATGGATTCAGTTCAGTAGTTTAATTTTTGATTAATATTTTATATAGTTCAGTAATTCAGATGCTTTGTTCGTTCGTTCAGTGACTCAAATCCCATCATACTAGTTCGTTCATTTGGATAGGCCATAATGGATTACAATGGAAGTTTGCATTTGCTTACAATAAATAATCATATGAAACACAATTTTGACGAGGTTTTTAAATTTGTATTATCATTAGAGTATCCAAACATTCTAATGATTTTTGATTAAATTTTGAATTAAATTTATTTCATTTAAATCATCAAAGGATTTTTATTTAATGTCATTTTTAAATATAATGATTCACTGAACAAACTATATTGGAATTCGAGTCAACTAAACTAAATGTTCGTTTTAGAAATTTAGTTCGTTTATTTACTTTAGGGATTAGTACAATTGATCTTAATTCGAACGATTAAATACAACTTTACTATCAATCACTGTTATTGTGTTAAATGCTTTACATAAAAAAAGTAAATGAAAACATGTTTAAACGAGTTAAGGAATTTGCATTTTGGACACCACTGATTTAGTGTTTTGCAGATCATTAGGTTCATATACGATTACTTACACTGCCGTCGAGTGCTCGCAGTTTGACATCTTCCAGAGCTAGCAGCTCAATGCCGCCAGCTCGGGACTGCAAGTTAATGTCCTTGGCTGCAGTTAGCTCTAATTGACGTGTAGGGGATTCAAGCCTGCAACGATTTTAATATTAAAAAATACCATTTTAGGGCTTGTTCATCAATTCTAGTTAAGTTGAAAGACAATTGAACATCAGCTTAATGATTGAAAAGGCTAGAACTGAGACCCCGACTTTAGAATACTCGTTACATACTTTTAGGCGCTTATATTTTTAAACAACCAAGGGCAACCATTTTTACTGATATTTGTGTTCGATCTTGTTTTTATTAAGTTGAATGATACTGTGGGTGTGGTGGTTATTTGATGTTTGTGGGGGCGGAAGGGGGCGTGGCCATAGAAGATGGCTCTATGATCTCTAGATCTAGATCTCTGGATCTCTGGATCTAGATCTAGGCGCTCACACATGGCTACATCGACTAGGCTGTTGATGCTGATCAAGAATGTATATTCTGCTCCTTTCTGTTACAAACATTTAAAAGAATACAACATACCCTTTTACTTATTTTTAAAATAACGGGTATAATTAAGAAAACATTTTGAAAAAATCTAAAATTCACTGGTCACTTCTGCAATGATTTTTATTATAATAATTACTATGTATAACTGTAATTAGAAAAATATAAGCATATTAAATCCATTACAATGTACGATTATTTTAAAATTTAAATCTGAGAAACAAAAGTGTTATAACCAGGGATTAAAACCTTAACCGAAACCGTAACCTTTAACCGGTGAAAACCGATTGAAATTTGTAACCATAATTGAAACCGTAACCGAAAAAAAAGTTTCAGCTGTACCGAAACCCACAAACCGAAACTCTGTAAACCGAAATAACCGTTTAGTAACCGATTCATTTATAAGAATTAATTTCGGTTCTGGCCGTCGCAGGTACTGAGCAACTTTGATAATTTTAAACTGCCATAACTTTGACAAAACTCAATCAATTTCCATGCGCAATGTAAATTTGAGCATGATTTTACCTCTAAATTCTTTTGCATTTAAATTTTGTTCATATTAAAAATTCGAAAATTTCGATATTTTTAGAGAAATGATAAGGGGTAACACTGTAAATATTCTAAAAATTTCAAAATTATCGAATTTTTGAAAATGAACCAAATTTCAATGCAAAAGGAATTTAGAGGTAAAATCATGCTCAAATTTACATTGCGCATGGATATTGATTGACTTTTGACAAAGTTATGGCAGTTCGAAGTTATTAAAAATCAGTAAAGTCAAAATAATCGAAATTTTCAAAGGTCAAATTATAAAAAATCGACAATATTTTCCAGGCTAATTAGAGCATTGGTCAACCGAAATCTTTAATTTTTTTGTGAACCGAAACCATACCGGTATTTTTAAACCGAAACTTACAAAAAACCGATAACCGTTACGAAACCGATACTCCAAGATATTTCATAACCGAAAACCTTAAGTCGAGCATAAACGAAACCGTAACTGAAACCGATATTCGTTTCGGTTTTAATCCCTGGTTATAATTAAAATTAAAATGCAAGTATCGTAAGAAAAACTTCAATTTTTTGACCCCGTACATAAAAAAAGTACAGAGGACAGTTGAGTTTATTTAAAAAATAAAGTGTCTAACAGGCAGACGAAGGCGTGGCAGACACCATAAAGTGTGTATATTCTTGAACAGCATAAACAGTCGAGTCGATATAGCGATGTCCGTCTGTCCTGCTGTCCATCTGTCTGTATGATTACCTAGATTTCGGAGGCTATAAGATCTAGAGACAGCAAACCTAAATACATATTAGGATCATTTATATCATAAGCAGATTAAGTTTGCATTTTTTAGATCGGTGCACTAAAGCTGCCGTTGGGCCGCATTGTCGAAAATCAAAATTTGTTATAAAACCCGCTTTTGTTTATTGAGATATCTTAACAAAACTGACAGCATACGCATCTGGATTTTTCTTATACTATATGTATTGTTGGATCAAATTGGGTAACTATATCAAGTAGCCGTCATTGGAACAATTTGTCGAAAATTTAAGACAGCCCTCTGCAAGCATATCAAATCTTTGGCGAGCCTTTCCTTTTTTCATAGTACATAAGAACGGGGTATCCGACAGTCGAGTATGCTCGATTGTAGCACCGTGAAGCGAATCGACTAGGCCGCGGAATCCCCTATTTTTTTCTACACTTTGACTATATATATTTCTGGTATAAGTACAAATTATACCATTTCACTTCTTTATTTTATGCTACAGCTTTTTTGTCAAATGCTGTCCGCACATCAACAGACAATTTGTTAATTTTCACGAAAAAACAAACCAGCCATCAGCAAATTTGTCAATGTAAACGTTATTACAAGCATCGCGGTGCTGTTAATGGTCCGTATACACAGATACAGCCTCAAACCTGTAGTCGACATTGACAAACATAGTACACCCCGTCATTGAATAAGGCGAGTTATCACCGCAAATGTCCCAATGTAAAACCATCAATTTTCACATATAGCCAAAAAAAAAAATAATAAAAATAAATAAATAAAAATCAGTGCCCCAAAGCGGTTTTCAACTCACTCGTTGCAACTGATGCCGATTTCAATGACGATGGCGATCCATCGCCACCACATTCATACACGCATGCATATGCATCCCACGTCGGCATACATACCATACATAAATATGCATTCATGTGCTTACGTACATACATGTACGTATGTACACTCAGAAAAATGCAGTGTGATTCGTTCTAAAAAAAAGAGTTCTTAAATTAATCCTGTTTCAGAAAAGAATTTTTTTAGAACGATTCAGTCTTTAATTTTCTTACTTTAAGAGCCAATCGTTCTTAAAAGCACAAATAGCCATTAAACATTAAATTTTGTTTCATTCTTAAATTTAAACATGCTTAATCCTGAGCACAAAATAGCAATATGACCTGAATCAAGATCTTTAATTCTCACATTTTTTGCGTTCGCTTGCTCAGAATACCCAAATGGTTCTTGCGTGTCTGATATTTTTGTACTCAGCTTAACGGACTTTAATCAAGTATGAAATATACTTAAATCTACTACGCTTAGAAGCTATCAAGTTGGAAAAGCGCTTGAAGAAAGTACAGAATGTTCTCAAAGTTATCCCAGTTTTATTAAAAAAGAATCTAAAATTCAGTATTTTGGGAATACATCGAGACCATAATATTCTCAAAACAGTTCTGAAACGTGCTAATTCAAGCACCGAACGCTCCTAATATCGAGAAATTCAAGAAGTTCTTAATTTTAGAATTTCAGTCTTGAATCAAGAATTTTCAGGCGAAGCTGACTTTTGACACGGGAAATTCTTGACACAAGTTCGAAAGTATTTGATTTTTCTCTCAGTGCATATGTATACTCGGACGAGCATGTGCAAATATTTTCACTCTCCAACGAGCTGCATACTCTTACATACATACAAACATGCATATGTATATGTATGTATGCATGCCAACACCTCATGAGTGGCAGTGTTTTGTGCTTGGATTGTTGTTGCTCCCGGTGCCACTGACGTTGTTGTTGTTGCTGTTGTTATTGTTATTATTGTTGTTGCTGTCGACGCAAAGGTGATGGTGACGTTGACATACACTGTTGAACAGTAGCGGCACGGGCGCTCGGAAAGTGTTTGTTTTTAATTTTTTATTTCGGAGATTTTTCCATGCCCGGCTAATGTGTTTGGTGCGAACACTCATACATTTGTACATATTTACAAACACACATATGCGTATGCATATTCATACATACATACATAGGTAGTACCTAATAGGTACATATGGATGAAATGCCTGATATGAATTCCACGAAATTTATTACTCTTGTTGAATTTCAACACTGTGGACAATTTTGCTGTGGCATTTCAGCAGTTTCATTTTTTTTTCAGTCTTTCATTTACTTTAATTGGGCTTTATGATAAGCTACTAATCGGTTGAAATAGAACTCAATCTGAGTTGTACAGGTGCATGCAAATCAATAGGTGACGCATAACTAAATTAATTGATTAGTTGCACTATGTACTATGGATTGATAATAAGAGATATGAGTTAAAAAAAAGAAAACCAAACCTAAACAAATTTAACGTAATGAATGGGAAAATCTTAATTATAATATTTCATGATAGAGTATCCTGATTTTTCATAAAATTTTATTTCAACTCCTATTTTTTATCTAAACCATTTATTTTTATTGTACAAATTTATAAATTAAGCTTTATTTAAATAATAATAAAAGTTACTTTTTAGTTTTTCTAATAAAAGTTGCATCATAAATTTATTCTTTGTTTTGTAAATAAAGTTTAAAGTGTAACTATCAATTTAGAACTTTTTTACTCATATAAAAAAAAGAGATATTTTTCAAAAATAAATATGATCATTACGGTCCTGCTATTTATGTACATATGATGTACTTATGATGACACTTACCTGAGTTCCCGTCCCGGCTCGGCACGCACATGAGGAGTTTGTATGGACTCTCGAAAGATGGCACCACCCTCGCCTTCGATTCGCAAAGCGTGTGCTCCGATTGTGACTTCATTTCGATTTACGGAAAATAAATTTCGTCCGGTTGTGTCGTTGACGCGAAATCCCGCTGACAGGCATTCGAACTTATCATGACCCAAGAATAAATGATTCTCGAGCACGCCGTTTGGGTCACGTGTATTTATTGAAAAATTACGTGATGATTCTGCATGTGGCGGCGTCCGTGACGTTGGAATTACATAAAAATTAAACAGAAATAAAAAAGAGTTAAGTTAATGTAGAAAACAGTTTTAAAATTTTTGTGATAATAGAAAGTATTATTTTGTGTTGTCAGTCTGATTTTACTCCCAATTGCAGAAGACCTCCAAGAAAAAAACAGGGTATAAAGGAGATGACAGAAGGTCCGACAAGGCCACCTACAAATGAATTGTTCCTGTTGACAAAGAACTTTCATCTAGATTCTAGACTGTTGTTTGAAAATTCCTTTTTGTCTTAGATTTTATTCCATTTATTAGTTTCACACATGGTATAAAACCGAATCGGCCTTGTTTGTATTTTGGTTTTCGGTTATCGGTTATGAAAATCTTTGTGTATCGGTATCGTAACGCTTACCGGTTTCCTTTAATGTTTCGGTTTCGAAATATCGGTATGATTTCGTTAAAAAAATGTTAATATGTTAATAAAAATTCATTGATTTCAAAGAAGATCAATTTATAAATTTAAAATCCATTTAATAAGGTTAATTTAAATTTAAAATCAATAATTTCGTTTTTTCGATTTCGGTATGACAAAATTGAGTTTCAGTTAGGGTTTCAGTTACGGTTACCAATTTCAATTGACTAATACCGGTTAAAGATTACTGTTTTAATCCCTGGTTTTAATCAAACTTGATTTGTGTGCACAACATTGGAGTATTGCCACAAATCTTGGTTGCTTTAACACCTTAAATCTCTCTGTCATTGTCACAAACCCAATAGCCTGTGTACCCTTTAAGTACTGGGCAAAAAATCAAAAATTATTGCAATGGGCCAGCGAAAAGAACCAAACCCAAAGAAGTCCATATTGACATGCAGGCAACGCACTATAATAATAGTAATACTATACTCGAATATTCTCGGGTATGAGAGACTCACATATATCATTGTCGTGCATATCAGGACTCGACGTCCACCTTTAGCACAAGTCCACCCTACAACTTCTGTTTGGCAGCTATTGCTGCTGAAGTGGGTTTTTAATAACATTGTCAGTCTTCTACACTTTACTTGAATCGGTATTCTGATATGCTCTCATCTGTCTTCTTTGGTTGAGCATCGGATCTCACATAGTTTATCTGTAATTGTGCATCTTGGGCTATGCAGACTACAGACTACTGCGATCTTATTTGATAAGTTCCCGCCTCCACATTATGTGGTAGATTACATATACACATCTACATACTCCTCCATATATGTTTGTACATTGTACATACATATATGTAGATATCTATTCACGAATAATTTTAAGCGCTCATCTTGGGCTTTCGTAAGCTTTCGCTGTCTGCCTATCTGTGTATCTATTGATTTATGCCTCGAGTGACAACGGAACACATTTGTCCTGACCAGGTTCAACCAAAGTGCTGTTTAACATTGGAAAATGGGATGGGAGTGGGGGTTGGGATATTGAGTTTTGTAAAAAATGTCCCTAATGATTACAGGTTAAGATCCCGAAAATCAACGGCTCGGTAAATTATGTTTATATTATTACTATTTTTTTGGTATGCGTCTTTGTCATCGGCGACAACAAACTGAGTGATAATCTGAAGAATTTGGACACTTCCAGGAAAAAGATAATCGTGACCAAAAACTTTAATTTACTAATTTTAACAATTTACACGTAAAGTAATTTAGCATGATGAACAAAGCGATTGCACATTGACCCTTGTGAAGATTGTTTATAACGATTACAACATGCATTTACATTTATTGTTGCTATCATAAGATATCATGTTTAATTTGAAAGAATATTTTAATATTTATATTTTTAGTTGAAAAACTCACCTATAGATATGGGCTGTCCGTGTCTAGAACGTATTGTGGATGCGCGCAACATATCCATAATTACCGCCTGCCCAGAGAGTTGGATGCCTCCGGGTACAATTTTTAGTTGGCCCATACCCTCCTGAGATAGCCAAAGAACATGATTTGTTGTAACATCAATAGACATTGTGACATGAACGGAGCATTTGCTTACCGTTGAAAACTGCATGACCTTGAGTATCCACAATGTCAGAACTAAATTTGTAATAATTAAAAGCATCAAAAGCAATAGCAACGTATACAGGCACTTTTTACGCCATCCGATTAGACCCAGATATATCTCGATGCCATCGACGAAACCACCCGAATTTTCATGTACATTGGCAGCTACAGTTGAACCCTTGCCGCCGGCTAAACCACTTCGATTCCCTCGACTGTCGATGTTGGTCTTTGCCGTCATTATTGTCGGCGTCTTGGAGGATGTGACAACACTGCCACTGCCACCAGTGTTGTTGCTATTGTTGTTACGCGACATAATGACCGATTGATTGGTTTTACTTTTACGCATCTGTTTAGGCGTTGTTCCCGGATGCTGCTGTTGTTGTTGTTGTTGTTGTTGTTGTTGTTGTTGTTGTAGTTGTTGCTGTTGCTGTTGTCCTGACATCACTGGCAATGTCGTTGTTGTAGTTGCTCTGCAAATTTCACTTTCTCCTCTGCCGCCGGATAGCATCGCTGCCAACAGTTAGTTTCTATGCTCTCTGCTAGTAATATTTGTTGGAATCAATTACTACTAATAAGTATCTAGGTTTTGCTCTTTCTATGTATGAGCTCCTCGACATCCATATCTGGGATGTTCTCCACTTTACAAGAACTAAAGCTGGTTTACATTTGCGATATTTGCTGATTGCTGATAAATATTGAGAAAAGGCACTTGCTTCTGGTCTAGCAGTGCACTAAATTTTTTTTTGCTAAAATCGAATATTTTTTAAACCACATTAACTGATGAAGTTCATTGTTGTGTTTCTTTTTTCCAAGCATTAAGGAAGTACCTATAAAAAAACAAATGCACACAAGTATGAAATGTGACATATGTATATTAACCAGGGATTAAATCCGAAACGAATATCGGTTTCAGTTACGGTTTCGTTTATGCTCGACTTAAGGTTTTCGGTTATAGGTTATGCAAAATCTTGGAGTATCGGTTTCGTAACGGTTATCGGTTTTATATAAATTTCGGTTTAAGAAAACCGGTGTGGTTTCGGTTCACAAAAAAAAAAATTTATATTTTCGATTGACCAAAATAAGAAGCGTTTCTCATTGCTTTACATGAAAAAGTCTTATTGCTTTTATTAGCCTGGAAAATAATTATTTATAATTTTGATTATTTTGATTTTACTGATTTTTAATAACTTTAAACTGTCATAACTGTGTCAAAAGTCAATCAATTTCCATGCGCAATGTAAATTTGAAAATAATTTTGTCTCTAAGTTCGTTCTGCATTTCATGCGGCTAAATCGACTTGACTTGAAAGATCAGATTTTTAAACGGGTGATTAAACAAAAGTCCTTTTTTTCTCAAAAAAGTCTACTTTACTTTGACGCTATAATTTTGAATGGGATATCCTGGAAACAGGATAAACTTTTAATTTTTATCATAAAAATTAATTTTAAATCTTGTGTATGTTCTAAATTAAATATATCATGAAATAGATGATAATTAAATTTCAATTTTCATTCAGAAAGCATAGAATACCCCCTATTTTCAAACAATGTTTATTTTTGAATTATTTTAAAACAAAAGTATTTTTTTATAAAAAATATGTTTAAAATTAAATTTTTCTAATAAAAATGGAGTTATTCTATGATTTATATGAATTTATGAATTCAAAATGTAGTAATCAGATATCATGATTAGGGATCAAAGTTACCTGCTTAATGCCCCCAATATGTATGTCTTCTCCCGTCGGTATTTTTCATATATTGAATATGTCAATGCATTTCTATAACCGTTAAACACATCTTTAACTAAAAAACTTTTCACCCTGGCAGACTCATAGACAACCACAAACCGTCTTGGTCTTTAGAAATTAGAGCTGGAAATGTAATTTTTAGTTTCAGATAGTATTTAAGTCACCACTAAGACGGGAGTTAAGAAAAGTCCATTAACAATGCACAGAATTGTTTCTCACAATTCGCTTCAAGCCAATTATTCAATCAATGCAAACTTCACTTTTCAGAAACACTATTTGCTATGCCTAAGGTAAAAGTCATTATATAAATGTTTCAATGGTAAGATTGAAAATAAATAGTTTCAGACCAATTGAATAGTTTGCTAATTGTTATTTTAATATAATTACATATATTCTCTGCCTGATATATGTATATATGCATAAAGTTGTGTCACCCCTTTTGCACCTTTCTCAATATGTACGAGTAGTTCAGTCAAAAACTATTTAGATGAAGAAAGAATCTATATTTAGAAAATATGAGAGTGTGTTTTTTTTTTTCGTGTGGCTTTTCATGGTCATCGTTAGTACTGTGAAAGCTGTGAAATATATTTTCGTCCGCCCAATAAAATATATAATTAATATGTATGTATATATTTTTGTTTCAAAACGTTTTTTTATTTTATTTATTTTGTATGTACTTGGCGTTCTAGTCTGATTTATGATTTTTGGTTTTAGTTTGAATATGTTTGAAGGTTATTAACAACATACAAATATGTATTCAAATTATAACAACTTATTCTCGCTTGTAAAATTGTTTCATTGTGGAATATCCGAAATTGGACTGCCATATGCTGCTTATTATCATTCTTCTAACTATTTATATCCAAAGCGAATACTACAAGCACGTACTTAATTTGTGGTCATAATAATTGTACTACTTACTCGGAACATTTTGTTTATGTTTATTCAGTGCTACTTAGCAAATCAAAAATATGTTTATACAAATGTTCAAGTAAATAATTTAGAAAAGAACAAAGAAAGTAAGAACTGCTGTATTGGGGATCGTGTCAATGATTTTAGATCTTGGCAGATCGTTTCTTTTATATATATTTTATTCTATTATATAATCACATTTTTTAAAACCAGTTATTTTAAGATGCATAAAACATACAAGTCGAAAAACTTTTAATCAATATTCATTTCTTTACTTTGATGTACTTATTCTATGTTTGTCTTATCTAATTTATTTAAAAAAAAAAAATAAAAAATTTAAGGCAAATGCCCTTGATTTGAAATACTGTTATTATTTGTATCAG
Source organism: Drosophila kuntzei (assembly GCA_035042165.1). NCBI lineage: Eukaryota > Metazoa > Arthropoda > Insecta > Diptera > Drosophilidae > Drosophila > Drosophila kuntzei. The sequence goes on along the minus strand of JAWNLU010001422.1, from coordinate 70,902 downwards.
TGTAATTATCGAGTGAATGCCACTGACTGCTTACTATGTGCGTGTGACAGAACAACACGATAGTATTAGGATTGCAAGGAAGTGCATATAATAAGTGCATGCATATAATCTAAGAGAAGAACTTAGACAAGCAGTCCGGTCCGGCTAGCGGAATGTCGGCCCAGCCGGGGAACGTGCTCTGTGAGCGGTAAACTAGCACCCGAATGCAAATACGAGTACGCGTACGAGTACTCAGAGACTTGATTTAGTATCTACAGACAGCCGGTTATTAGACGCTCTCAAATGGCGGGCAAAAGGTTTACTGGGCGGAAATAAGGACAGTAACTATTAGTAGCAGTAGCTGGAAAAGAGAACACAGAAGACAAAAAACAGAAAACAGAAAACGACAACTAGCACGTACGTTCAGTTTTAGTTAAGAGATATAGTTGCCGCTTAGTTAATGTTGCACGTTCACATTGCTGTTGTTTTTGTTGTCGCTGTTGTTGTTGTCACACGTATTTATTGCCACATATGAAACATTTGCAGCAAATGCTGCAAATTTTTCGACCAGCAGTTGTAGTATGTGGGTGATATTTGCTTGCGATAGCCAAAGCAAATTACTGCAAAAACGCACATAGTCGTACATATATTTATGTGAATGGAGATACTCAGATACGAGATACGAATATTTCAATCCTGCTGCTGTCTATTGTCCATCTCTCAAAAGAATTTGCACAAATAGTGAAGCATATGAAAATTAATTTTGTTGTTCTTCATATGTACATAGTTTGTTTATTGCTTATAGTTTACTAATAGCCTTGAAACAGACGTCAGCTGATTTAAAAAATAAAGGTGACCGAAAAATTTAATTTTAAGAACGAATTCGAGTTCGAATTTTGGGTGAATTGCGCTCTCACAAAAATATTCATAGTATTGCTAAAACATTTCATAAAAATATTATAGGCATTTGATATTTGTAAAATGACTTAAAATTATAAAATATTTATTAAAATAAATTCAATTGGAAAGGGGGACTGAAGTGATGGTAAATTAATGCTTTTTTAATGAGAATTGGGTATTATATTATATAAAACAGTATGGTCAGCTTCTGAAAATTTGCACTTAGAAGATCAGTTTTGATTTTTTTATAGTCATTTGTAAAAATTCGTCGCTAAAATAAAAGAATTACAAAATATTTAAGTTGGTACAGCCAAGTTAATATTTATGTGGCCCTTATGTAAATGTTAAATGCTCACACCACTAACACCTATTCCTAGATATCTACATACGAGTACTGTAAATAAGTACAAGTACAAGTATTTGTATACATTTGGGCCCCCAGTGCTGTAGTAGAGCTCATGTGCGTGAATAAGTATGTTTGTGGATGTGGGCACACTTTCAAGAACGGAAACTTATATGAAGTTGTTCAAAAGTCCTTGACAATGGGTAATTTTAAGCGAAGTGGGCTTATTTCAAGCAATAACTAGACAGGAACACACGCTTAGTATGGCCAAATACTACGAGCAGGCGGAACAGGCAACAACAAGCAGACACTTGGCCATTTATTCGTAAATGGAAAGTATTGCATTGTCCTGCTATTAAGTTATCAACAACAGCAAACACACATGTTCGCAAAAGTTCATGAGGGTCCGGCACGTAATTGTTGTGGTGTCTATATTGTCCCTATGTACATATACTACCCGACTCCGGACTAGCAATTTCATATTTTGTTGAAAGTTCTTAATACGAGTTTCTAAGGTGTTGTAGTTGCTTAATTGTATAGTGCTCGTATATTTCGACAACGGACAACCTCCAGTTGTTGTCGACTTTGTCGTTGCCAAACACTTTTTTATTCAAATCACGCGTGCGGACAGTAAAACTTAAACTTGCACCAAATGCTTGTGAAATCAAGTTCACGATTTCTACATTTTTTAAATAAAACAAAATTACTGCCCATGTTTGTGCTCAGTAATTTAAGATTATATTTTTCTTTAAGTTTCATTGGTTTACTTTTCATAACTTTGAAAATATTGTATATTTTGGATTTGTCCACTCTTTTCAGGCGTATTCAACTTAGTATATACTTAGTGTGTGATGTTCGCCAATTCATTGAAAATAATAAGCATTTTGCGAAGACAATCTCTTATGATTCCGGAAATCTTAAAAATCTTAGAGATTTGGTTGTATTGTTTCTCCTGACAGTATATGCGATTATTTTATTTAAATATAAGAATCCACGCATAATTATTATTCCATAATTTATGAACAATAATTAAAATTGATCATTACAATAAAAATATAAAAACATACAGAAAACATTTCTTTGAGATTTCGATTTCAAGAACTTTTGTTAACTATGAGTAGCAACATTCCCTTTGCAGGAAAAATAATTACCAGCAATCCACTAAACAGACCGGTTTTTTTTATTTTCAGATTAGCTTTACGTACATATAGCCAAACACACACTTTGTTTTTAAACTGCCGGCAAACTGACTCCGAGTTTGGCTGCGAATCAATTATTCGAAGCTTTATATAAACATTTCCATTTGTGTTTGTTCATGTTCTGGTAATGTATATTCAAATGTTTTCGACTTTTTATTATTTTTTAAAATATTCATATATTTCAATATGCAATTATGCTTGCAAGTTCTATTAACGACCACCGAATGCACCGCTAAGAACTGGCAATTAAAGTTAATAGGCATGTAAAGGGCAAAGGGCTTGAAACGTTTATTCAAACAATCGTGGTATTAAAAGAAACTATCACAAGTTAATTAAAAAAAAACTATGGGAAAAAAAATTTATCCGATTACGGGAAGTGCGAACAACATTAACATTTACTTGATTATGTTTGATCTGCACTGCACCGCTTCTGCACCGTGTACTGAAGTCGTGAACGTTTGAAAAACAACTGACGGCACATTCACTTTGGCGAAACATCAACACTTCCGTGGCCGCTGCGGCAGCAGCCAGTGGAAATTGGCACTGGCTTTTACGTTACAAAAGCAGCAACTATAGCATCGTGCACATAAAGCTTTTTCGCCGAATGCTGGCCAAAAGTTTCACTCAAATGTACTTATATGTGTACATCGAAGAATCGGGTGCACGCTCGCACTGGTAGGTCGTATACGAACTGGAGCCGAACGGAGCCGACGACAGGCATGCCACTCGTAAGTTTGTTTACGTTTCAGTACATGCAACACGTGGTTTTTGCAACTTCAGTATTCATTTGTTTACCTTAGCAAATCAGTGGCAAGTAGAAAGTTTTAAACAAATAAATTATAATACGTGTTTATTTGTTGGGCTCTTAGTTGCTTTTGTTGTTTGTATTTAGCCATTTGTGGCATCACTTCGAGTTAATAACTCTATAAACTTCAATATTAAATAATATATGTAACTATATTGCGCAACGTGAAGGTGTGTCATGCACATGATAACATTAAAAACATTTTATAAAAGAAATAAATAAAAATTATGCTGATCAAGACCAGATTTTTAAAATTCACCAATGGAATTCTGCAATCTATTTTGAATACAGCAACAACAACCAATTCAACAGTATCTTTATATTTTTAAATAAATAATTAAAAGTAAAAACAATCTAAAATATATTAAAAACAAAAAAAAATCTGCCGAGGATTGAATACCGGAAACTGATCGATTAGACCAATCCGCTGCATTTTATGGCACGTCTGAGATCCTTTCGTTCATATGGACAGACGGACAGGGGTATATCGATTTGCCTCTTGATGCTAATCAAGAATATATCCATATGTCTACTTTAGGCGGGTGGGCCACGTTATACAGTTATCTAGCTTGGAAATTCAAAAAAATAATCCACAGTTTCATTTCAAGCCAATATTTAAATATAAAATAAATATAAATATATCTGTATTTCAGTTCATGGTATAAAGGACTTCGTGAGGATCTTGATAGAACTTTGAGGCGTAATAATTTTGGGTGATTATGTAATTTATCTAGTCAAATCACAACCAATTCACAAGGAGAATGTAAATTTGAGTTGGATCAAATTTTCTCAAATGGGTGAATTATTTATTTTTGTTACATAGATGTGCGTTCTTTGTGAATTCATTGTCTAAACTAGAGCGTTTGCCTTTATGGGGACAAAAGCAAAACAAAAAAAAATAAAAAGGGTGACCTTTTGTAGGTTATACGGTGAAGTTCTGACTATGTTTGCAAATTAAAAGCATTTTCATCTTTGGCCAAAGTTCATAATTTTTGCGCCTTTCATTAAGAGCACTATAACAGGGTTGCACACACACACATGGGTCCTTCTAATTGTTCTTACCAACAGCTGCCAAATGGTGTTGGCACCCCACAAGGCTGCAGGTGCGGCATATGCGGCAAACCGGGTTTGGGCCCCAACTGATGGAATGATGATGTTTTATACGGTCATCCCTTGCAAGGCCTTGGTTAATATTCTCTCACAAAAAGATGTCAAACGGCTCCGTTACTTACATATATGCCTATTGTTAAAAGCTGCGACCAGTTTCCGACTTTGTATACTTTAGATTCGAGTGTGGCTTATCTGCCTAGAGGCATAACGGAACTACATATCAACCAAGGACCCATGTAATTATACCATCCTATTCCACTTTACATTTTATTCATAAATAAACACATTGAAAGTCACACATACATATACCCAGACATTCATATACATTGTTAATTATTCTCTCGAGCAGTGGAGTCAGCTTGCGGAACACAGTTGGTGTCGACATTGCTTATTTTATTCATATACATACTTATAATTTGTAATTTTAAAACTTGTTTCAAACTGGATTTTCTTCTTGCTTTGACAAAGTGCCTTTACAAGAATAATAATTATTAGGATATATAAATATTAGAAAAAAATTTGGAAAGACAAAAATATAAATAATATTTAATACTTTGATTGCCGACCCTTTCATATGTGGATGAAGACAATAATGTTATAAATAATTCTTAATACTCCATACCATATTTATCATTAATTGTAGGTAGAATTATTAGATAAGTTAAGCACAGTTTTACTTACTCGGCCTCTCACGTGCATTTCTCATTTCATCAAAGTTTTTATATTCTTTTAGCAATACTCTTGTTTGCTGTCTACTACGAATAAAACAGCTTGTCGCTTACAAAACGTAATCAAAAATACTTTTACGAATGCCAATATTTGAATGAATACTTTTGCGAATGCCAATATTTGACATTTGACACTTCGACGCAAGAGTTATGCTATTTGCATTTTGCACTTTTAGTCGACTCAAACAAAAAAAAAAAAAAAAAAAAAAAAAAAACATTCAAACATACACATTAAATAAAAGATGTTAAACATTAATTTAATTGCACAGTAATTGCATTTTAATTAGACAAACATATAGAATATCTAGTATGCGCTCGCATGTAATAAAATAAATATGAAGTGACTATATGTACATATGTATGTATATATAATAAAATGTTCGTATTTATACATGTTGATACAGATACTTGATAAAAAACGTTCGATGAGCTTCTGACTGTCGTGCTCTATACTGATTGGCTTAATCACACAAAGTAATAAATATGACATAAAAACTCATAACAGTTTATTTATTGGCCGTATTATTCAATGAAAATGTTCAAAAAAAAAATGTACAAAATTATTGGGATTACAGGTTAATTGTGTTGACCAACTAGTAAAGCCAACGTTATTTTCGTTTATGTGAAAATATCTTGGTGTCCTTACGATTAACACAATGAGTATTCGCATTGCGTGCAAAGCTGATGATTTTAACTAAATTGATTGCCCTTACAAATACTCTAAAAATGGCCACTAAACATGAAACTGTCAGCAATCCTACTGTTGAGCTAGATGTCCAAAACTAGCCTTACCTGATTCTTTCGGGAAAACGTAAACGAAATTTATATTGAGAAGTCGACTCGAAAGCTCGCCACAGCAAAACTTTGTGCTGTCAACAGCAAACACCAAACGTCAATACACTGAATTGCACGTCATAAAGCAAGTAGAGATATTGAGAGATAGACAGTCATTCCAGTTGCCGATGAGCCAGTCAGTCCACCAATTGTTTCAACGTGAGTGGGAATACGAGTAGTTGTTGTTGTTTTTTTTTGCTGATGGCATCATCAGGCCATCGGCAGTAACAACAAGTAAGAATGCTACAAGCAAATTGCTCGACTGTTAGATGCCCAGTACCAGTAATTAAAATAAGAATTTCAGGAAATATAAAAATAAAAGAAAATTATTAAGGATATATTTAAAAAAAAAAGGTAAAAAATTCCTGCGATAATTTGATAAATTTTATATTCAATGAATATTACATATTTTAAATAATAGACAAAGCAACAACAAAATCTATTGGTCCAGCATAAAACAATTTATTAATAACTATATGTCAATTATCTTCTCTAAACGGAAAACAAATTCGAGATTCCGGGATAAAATCAATCTAATGCGGTGTCAGAAGTATGGTAATCCCGAATTTTCTTTCATCAAGTACAAAATACTTGTTTCAAGCACGATTTTTAATTTGGCTCTCATATATTATTTAGATTTTAGGGCTCTGTAATGTTTATAAATAAACATGAACATTACCTTTTTGTGCGGCTTAGAATTAATAATATTTCCCGCCGCTTGATCCCGACCAACGGTAATTCTGGCCTAGCTCTTAGGGACTTAGGAGCGGAGAATGTTCGATTATTTATCGATACTTGCTCAGTAAAATTTTTTTTATTTGGATCAAATATTTTAGGCTTCACTCACGAGCACACTCGACCGTAGGATAATATAATGGGGCCACTTTCCAAATAAAAATTTGAGGAGCTACGAGTCGACTTGAGTTGCCAAAAGCTCCTAAGCTCCCTAAAGTAAAATGTAAGGGCACGCCGAAGATTTGATGTGGTTGCAGATTTTTGTATTAAATTTTCGACTAATTGTTCCAATGACCGCTATATGAGATAGTTATCAATCACGATATATAAGATCAATCCAGATGCATATTATATCAGATTGGTTAAGATTTCTCAAAAAACCAAAGTTTTTTTTTAGAAAAGCTTGATTTTGTCGTTTGTATGACATATATATATGATATAGTTGACGGATTTGGACCAAATTTGGTCAGGATATATAGGACCAACCTAGATGCATATTAGTTATATCAGATTGGTTGAGATATCTCAAGAAACAAAAACGTTTTTCGTACTAAAACTTAATTTTTGTCTATATAGTGGTTCGATCGAAAATTTAAAATAAACTTGATCTGCGTGGGGCTTATAGAAGTCTGTGTACCAAATTTGGTTACTCTATCTCTTATAGTCTCTGAGATCTAGGCGCTCACGCAGACGGACGGACGTACAGACGGACATGGCTATATCGACTCGGCTGTTGATGCTGATCAAGAATATATACACTTTATAGGGTCTGCCACGCCTACTTCTGCCTGCTACGCACACTCCAACAAATACAGTATACGCTTATACTTAATTTTTAAGTTAATGCTAAGATTAAGAATTTTAAACTTGAATTTAGAATGATTTTTATTTTCTGTGTGGGTTGCAGCTTTCATATTCTTCTTGTTATTCGGTTTATTTTCTATTACTAATATAGAGTCTTGTTAGAATATGTAATTGCTCGAATCTAGGTGTTCATACGGACAGACACGCAATTTCAGAAACTTGTAAGCCTGTGCACCCTTTTGGGTACTGGGCTAAAAACAGCTAAAATGGTGGGAGAAACAGCACAGAAATAGCATCAACGTCGTCATCATGCACAGCGCTGGTCTTTACTTCCTGTTCCTGTTCCTGCCGAAGTGCACCAAAATCCAACCAACTAACGATCACGAACTGCAAGGATGCGGCATGGTCTCGTCTCGGGTTTAAGCTCAGTCACAGGCCCAAGCACGAGTATGCGAGTATACGAGTATATACAGAAATCCTATGAATAATTCCACTTCAATTCCACTTTGTATATTTCATTTTTGTGTTGCATACATCACGGAGGCAGCGTCAATGACAGACGACAGCAATTGGCTTTGATAACGTTTGCACTTTTGCCTTTTTGGGAATAGCGCGGAGGTCGGAGGTCAAAGGTAGATTGGAACTGCTGTCTGCTTATTCCACAATACTACATTCTATAAATATGCGTAGTATTCACACATTGATCAGCAATACATAATTCTTGAGCCACTTTTATTTGATTTAATTGTTAAGCTCAACTCAACAGTCACTAAGTACTCACTTAATAATTTTGTTTCTCTCTGAACATAATAAAAACTTGTGTGTCAAATTTTTATCAATTATTCAGTTAAAATGCAGGACAAATCTACTGACCACATATAGCCATTTGTAAATTAAATGAAAATGATGAAAATATGAATTTATAGCATTAAATCGTTTGGTTTTGGCCGGACTTATATTGTATAACATACATGCATATATCGATACAATGTATAAAAAATAAAAAACCTACCTCAAAAAAAAAAATAAAAATGTATTGTGCACAGTTGCAGCAACTGATGGTGTAAATGTGCACAAAAGCAGACTAGGATCAAGAGGCAATGGATGTGTGGATTATTACAAAAAAGGCCACTGGTCTTCCACGAACTCATAGTACGAATATGAGTGAGTCAAGTCAACCGTAAATGGGCGAGATTGCCAAGCTGTCAGGTGTACAGGAAGTTTTCTCGGACTCTTTCAAAAAAAATATATAAAAATCGGTCACTAGCATATTGTTAAATATCTGTTAGTGTCGCCATTTACCAAATATACTGAAACCTACACATCAAATTTGTAAAAAGAAAACACAAAAACAATGATAACGAAAATTATCTACATTTTCGCTTAAAAAATGCGTCAGGAATCAACATTTTTTTAACAATGGAGATAGAAATCAGAAATAAGAAAGGAAGGGAAATTATTTCGATATTACGCAATTAGAGATGCCATTTTCAGCTATATAAATATAAATAGAGTTGCACAATAGATTTATCAAACCATACAAATGGGTACGTAGGAGATTAAGTCGTGTGCGCTTGAATATATACTTGTACATTTTTAGTATATGTATTATATGTTTAAATATGTTAAGGCAATGACAGACCAAACAAGCAAATTCCTTATCAGTTTACACTTTCCCATTTCGCACATGTACATGCATAGATGTACCGAAGTCACAGTACGTAGGCAAACACTTTAGCGCTCAGTTGTCTAAGCGATTTTTGATTACACTTCCGACGGAAATTATCATATATCCTTCAGCTTGAATAATTTTCATGGAAATCGCGACATGAACTCGCACAACAACATCTATAGAAACACACCTGTCGGTTTCCCCATACCCTTTCCCTTCCCCTCCCTCTCCCCCATACGTAACTCGTCTTGCTATACAAAGCACTGACATGTTGGCTTCCAGGATGTCGACTAGTCATACGAAGCTTTATACTTAGTTTTAAACACACCAGTGCAGCATTACACGTGAATAGCGATAAGGAAAACTTTTCGACTAACATTTGTATATTTTATTTGCTTGACTGCAAGATACTCAGCAATCACGGTAATTATATGTTTGTGTTTCAATTTTCTTCAGATGGCAACATCATATTATATAGATTTCTATGTCTGTTTATGGATATGGACATATCCGTCGTAGCGGACAGAACATTTTTTTTTTTTTTGCAAAATTAACAAAAACCATTCAAAATGTAATCGAAAGTACTATCAACTTTCGTTACGTTACTTTCTGTCCAATAATTGTCTTACCTAAATTATATTTTTAGGATAAATTAATAATCCGAAATGGTTTGCCAAACCTTACAAACATCTTAATAGAATGTGTGTTTTACTAACACTGTAATGTCGATAAATTTGTGTGTCATCAGATTTTTTTAATGTCTAGTTAAGGTCTCAGTTAACTGAAATTGAAGTTGCATTTATTTTGTATACACATATAAAATTTAAAATTTAAAAAAGTGCTTCCCGTTCGTATTTATTGTTATTAGTTTTTATTATACCCGTTTTCGTATTTTAAGTGTACAGGATAAATAAAGAAAATATTTCTCCAGACAGACAGAACACCCTCAATTTAAGACAACGGCCTGACCAAGCAGTAGCGAAATCCGACACTAATTAAAGGCATTTGTTGTAGCATTTTCATTCAATTAATTATTTCGGCTATCAACGCTGTCAATCTTTTTATCAACAAATCTGCCAAGCAAGACCTACCTCCGTAGAGTAAAGTAAGCGGGTAATCGTATATTTAGTTCAGTACTGGCGCACTGTGGGAAAAGTTGCTATATTAGCTTAATCTTCTTCTTTGTACCTTAAAAAAAACTTTTAAAAAAGTGAGGAATGACAGATTTTTGTATACATGTTTTAAGTTTAAAGGTAAGCCTACGAACTCTTTATAATATATACTTTTTAAACGATAAACAGAATATATCTGTGTCAATTTGAGCGAGATCTTGAGTTTTCCCGCTCGACGTAAGAACAATCGTATACTAGTATTTTACAATTAACATTACCCAAGAAGTTTAATTCCGATATTTTAAAGATGGGTAACGAAAACACAAGATTTAACTCTCAGCTCGAAACGCCATGAGAATCATAAAATCTTTAAAAAGTTGCTATGGATTATCCGATTTTGGTGAGTGGAAAACCGTACGACGCGGAATATTATTAAATTCAACTTATTATAAAGTAATCCAAGCCTAACATTCTGTTTTCGAATTAATTGCTGAAATGTGACAAGCTACTTTCTTAACATTTCGAAAAGCATAATTTAAGGGATTGGGTTTTTGGGATCTGCTTTTTCACTACAGCTTTATACTGTAGGGATAAATAAAAAATATATATCCAAAAAAACATTATTTATTTTTAAATACGCTTAAACTTTAACAAAACCAATTGATTGAAATGAATGAAATATATATTTTGTATAATAATAACATTTGTGTATTTTGAAAGCTCATAACGATAGTAAAATTAAAACATAATTATTAAAAAGGTGCGTGATATATTAGTAATCGAATAGATATGGAAAAAAACATATTCGAAATATGAAAATTTGAATTAATCAAGTGCTTTTTCCCACTGTGTGTCAGCAGAAAACTTATTTGTTTTGGCAGCTTCAGGCCAGCAGCTGGCGTTGAGTAGCGGCCAACAACAGTTGAAGCACACAACGGGTGGCATTCAACATTCTACTGTTTCTAACAATGCATTGTAGTATACGCTTTGTTATGATTCTGTCTCTACTTGGATACTTCTTGGCTCACTCCATATAAATGCTGAACTGTGCACTGCTTTATATTTCACGAATCCCGCTAGACCTTTTGTTAAATGTCTATCAGCCATCAGTTCAATTCTACTGTCTTTATACCCGTACGGTTGTAAATGGCTAATGGGTTTACATTCATGCAATATTTCGAATTGTTTTTATTATGTATTAAATAATAAATAATAATTGTTTACAATGTTTTATTAACGTTCAATTGAATTGTTCATTGCCTTATTTATAAACTATTACATAGATATAGAGAGACATATTGTTGACAACTGCTATTACTGTGGGTTTCATTCATTCGTAAAAGAAGTAAGGATATATCAGAGTTCAAGCCTCTGTTCTTCTTATCCCTTCGTTTATGTTCGTCAATTGACTTTCGATGTTAATGCCTAAATTTATAAATTAGTACAAAGATAGATAGTAGAAGAAACCGTCACAGTAGAGAGTACTCGACTACAAACTACCCTCTACCAGCTTCGATATATACCGATAAACAAACATCTATCTACCGATAGCCAAAGTAGCAGAATTGAAAAAAAAATTTTCAATTTTAGATTTTATAATCTCTAATATCCAGGTTCAAATCGACTCGACTGTTAATGCTGATCAAGAGATATGTTAGGGTTTGATATATTCTTTATACTGTTGGTTATATTGCTCTCAATGTTCCACACTTAGTTCTAATAACTGTCTCAGTGGAAATAGATGATACTTCCTTAATGACATACATATGTATATACAAGTATACAAAGTATATACTCGTATGTGCACCCTTTTTGCAGACATATTCAGTGTGCCCACTTGTTGTGTATGAAAGAAAGGTGCTGCTGACCTTTTTATGCAAATATTTTTACAAAGGTGGCTAAGCACATAAATGTTCATCGTACCCTTCAGACTGACTTCGAGTCATGCAACCCTTATCGTTAAACGTCGCGACGTCGTCGGCTCCACACAGTTTCCACAGTTTCAGTTTAAAAATCTTCGAGTCATGTAAATGCCTAAGTGGTTAGATGGAACTGAGCATTATGTCGGCATTTTAAAGAGACATCATATTAAAGTAGAAAAAAAATATGTATGCTATGCATTCAAGCCAAGTTTGTTGGAGTCATGGTGTGGTCGTCGGACCAACGTCAACAGTGACGCCATTGCAATCTAGATTTGAGATCGGAATCGTAAAACCGGAAATAAAACAGGAAAATTAAAAACGTACAAAAGGTGCAAAATAGATAGAGGAATGCAGGCAGTTTGCGCAAACAGATAGGCGACCGACCGGTAGGCCGACAGACACGCTCTAAGAGCAACATTGAGGGCCTGGCCTGGCCTGGCAGGTGAGGAAGCTGGCAAAAATACAAAAGCAACAGAGGAAAAAAAAAACAAATACAACTCCGAGGGCAATATGTAAAATGGGAAAAAGTAGCAGTGGGCTCGAAAGCGTTAAATCGGCCTCCAACCCCCAACTCCCAACCCCGAAGCCTATTCCACAAGGGCATCGACTGTTGGGCTAGGTCTGTCAGGGTCTGATTAAAGTTGACACATGTGCTGTGCTCTTGTCGGATGTTCCAAAACTTATTACCCAATTTCACATCTGATATTATTTGTCATTAATGCTTTATTATATTTTTACTTAAATTAAAATCTTTAATTATAGTAAACATGTATAGTTTGATTGTAAGTAATTATCACTAAAAGTGACAAAAAAAAACTTGAAATGTACATTTGCCAATTTATAGTACAAGGTCTTACTAAACTATCAGGACTAATAGGCTATTTTCACGTCAGCACATTTGGCTCATTCGACGCCATTTTCATCATTCAGGCCGAATGTTCAGTTCATTCCTATTCAAAATCCTATTAGAATTTAGCTTATATTTTGCCTTTATTATTGTTGCACAGACACTGAAATGCTGATTTATTTCGGGCGAATGGCAAATCTAGTTACCCGTTTCACATTTAGTCGTGTAAAGCCAAAAGTCAGGCACATTCCAAATGTGAGTTAGTGAGTTTTAGTTATTTAACTTTTGAATATAAAATTATATTTGATTTCAAACCGTAAAATTTTGTTTTAAAAACAATGCCAACCGTAAATACTTGTACAAGTATATACTATTAAAATCTTTAAGACATAAAATGAATGTTATAATTTTTCGAAAGTTTGAGCCATAATATAGCGTGACGGTAAAAAACATTTGGCTGACCTATTCTCCAATAACAACAAAACCAAAAGTTGCACAAATGCCACGCACCAAACATTTCGCAGAACGAAGGACAAACGAAAAAAAAATATCACAAAATACTAACAGTAGAGATAGGAAAACAATTACTTAAAGCAATTCTTCCAAACCATTTGTATGAAATCCTCAAACAAAGGCACTTGCTCCCGTCAAACTGCCTGAAAGAACATTCCGTTAAAATACAAATGACTGTCGAGCTGTGTGTTTTTGACTGGGTGGCTTTTTGTGTGGCAGCTGAAAGCGCCACAAAACCAATTCGAAAAGTAAAATCAAAGTCAATGACTTATTGGAGGAAAAAACAGCAATCAAATGCAATAAAAGTCTACGTAAGAAGTCGGGAAAATATGAAAGGCAATCGGATGTGTTAAATGTGGCATGAATATTCACGTAGTGGTACCAAAGTATTTTGCTATTAAAATTTATAATAATAACACTATTTTTGAATATTAGAATATGTATATACCGATATTCAAGCAATAATAAAAAATCTGCTGTTCACCGGCATCACATTCGACAAACTTAAATTTCCGGCATTTCCGGGTCACCATCACATTCGATAAGTTTGGTAAACGACTAACTGGAATCGGCCGTGCCTCAAAGCATGACGGCCCCACTTTTTTTAATTTTCCTTGTCTGGGAATCCTCATTTTTTTTGTCAGGCTTAACCAAGTAGCATCCTTGTGGTTGACTTTGGTTCACTCTCTTCAACTCTGCATTTTAATCACAAACCCCAATTTTATTCTCCAAATATCTTTTATTTTAGCTTCACGCTATTCACGAGTATTCAGACGACTATGCAAGTTTGTGTGTGTATGTAAATTATAAAATCGATTCAAGTTTCCAGTCAATTACCTGTCGTTGTTGAAGATACAAAGCGTACGGTGAAACCATTGTACGAGAACCATTGTCGTTTGTTTATTTTTTTATGTCAATATGCAATAGTAGAGTTCTGAATACGAAGAAAAATATGCATAATAATTCTATAAATTGTGTAAACCTCAAATTACGAACAAAAATGTTACGATCTTAATTGCTGCAAATATTAAATTTTGTTAGTAAGGGCTTCCATTAAAAATACTGTGATAAACTTAACTCAATTATGACACATGTATGTATATGAACATACATATAAAAGAATCAGAATACGAATATACATAAATAAAATATAAGGCGCTTATTTTTATATTTAGTTATTATATTCTACAAAGACAACCGCGTAACTATAGTTTGCAGTTAATTGCATAGAGAAAAAAAATATAAAGACCAGGGATTAAAACCGTAACCGGTATTAACCAATTGAAATTGAAAACCGTAACTGAAACTCTAACCGAAACAGAACTTTATTATTATAATAAAACCGATATACCAAAAGTATTCAAGCCGATTCATGAATATCGGATAATTTTGTTCAATCAAGCATTAAATTTAATTATGTTGTTAAGATGAAATCATTGTTATTCAAAAAATTTTTGATTTTAAATTTAAATAATGATCATATTAAATAAATCTTTTTTTAAAATTGAAATTTGTTTACGTTTTAACCAGGGATTAAACCGAAACCGTAACCCTTAACCAGTGAAAACCGATTGAAATTTGTAACCGTAACTGAAACCGTAACCGAAAAAAAATTTTTGCGTTGTACCGAAACCCATCAACCAAAACTCTTTAAACCGAAATAACCGTTTAGTAACCGATTCATTTATAAGTGTTAAGTGTTTACCTCTAAATTCGATCTGCATTTAAAATTTGATCATTTTGAAAAATCTAACATTTCGAATTTTTTAGAAATTTTGCCTGAAAAATTTTGAACTTCCAAAATGAACTAAATTTAGATGCAGAACAAATTCATTCTCAAATTTACATTGCCCATTGAAATTGATTGATTTTTGACAAAGTTATGGCAGCTCGAAGTTATTAAAAATCAGTATAATCAAAAAAATCAAAATTTTCAAACCAAATGAACCAAATTTATATGATGTCAAATTATAATAAAATCGACATTACGCTGGACCATTCCAGCAACCAGATAACATTATTTTGCAGGCTAAAAAGAGCATTAAGTACTTTTTCATGTAAAACAATGAATAACGCTTCTTATTTTATTCAACCGAAAACCTTAAATTTTTTATATTTTGAACCGAAACCATACCGGTATTTTTAAACCGAAACTTACAAAAAACCGATAACCGTTGCGAAAGATTTTGCATAACCGATAACCTTAATTCGAGCATAACCGAAACCGTAATTAAAACCGATATTCGTTTCGGTTTTAATCCCTGGCATTAACATTTTTTAAAACATTTTTACCTCTAATTTTGAAAACGAAACACACAAGAAATCGGTAACCGTTACGAAACCGATATACAAAGTTTTTTTTTTTCAAAATTACAAATCTTTCATCGAACAATTTTATTGGCTTTATAGATCGAGGACAACGAAACGCAATCGAGAAAAAAATATTTTTTTTTTTA
Source organism: Drosophila kuntzei (assembly GCA_035042165.1). Lineage (NCBI taxonomy): Eukaryota > Metazoa > Arthropoda > Insecta > Diptera > Drosophilidae > Drosophila > Drosophila kuntzei. The sequence goes on along the minus strand of JAWNLU010001422.1, from coordinate 54,943 downwards.
TTAAATTAACGATAGTTTCGATTCAGAAGCTTGGCTTTAGAGGTTTGCAGCCTTGATTTCAAGTCATGTCTGCCAAACGCTGCTGTCAAAATAAATTTATTAAAGAAAGATCTCTGAAAAAAGTATGGGGTAAAAATCTTTTTCATTGATTATTTAACGACTTCTTAAGTGGTTTCTTAAGTACAGAAAAACTTGCCGCTAATATGCGCATAAGCCAAAGTAGGTAAAGAGAAGACTGAAGACTGAACGTATATGTATTCGTTTTGTTTGTCCGTGTGTGTCTTTATATGAGTGTATTTTCTTGCGTGCAGTTAACACAACTAGGCCAAGTAAAGGGAGATGTGAGGGCCGGGCCAACAGAACCAGTCAAAGTGAATTGATGAAGCGTTTTTCGACAAACTTTTGTGGGTGCTGTGGAGTGGAGTAGTACATCCATGGGCCAGTGGGCCGACGCAATTTGCAAGCTAAATCGCACGAAGCAAATAATAAGAAAGTTAAGACAGTTACCGCGACCCATGCAAAGTTGCTGCACAAAAAACTGTGCTGTGAAAAAAGACCAAAGAAAAGGTCAAAAGAACTTAGATGGGATAAACCGGCGTGCTTAAGTAACTCAAATGGCATTCGCTTAAAGTTTGGTGGTTCCTTTTCCATGGAAACGAAACGGAAGTAAGTTCAAGATGAAGTTACAAAAGTCAGTCGGCAGCGAGTAACACTCGACACTCGAATCGGGTATTTGTTTGTGTCTACGACGGGTATGTCGTTGAGCGATTATGTTCTCAGCAGCTGTTGCCAGAATGTCGACCCAAACTTTAGGACCGCTTGGCTAAGTTTAAATTTTGGTAGTCAATGTACTAGATATTTGAATGTTTATAATATATACATATATAGAAAAAAATAATAATGGATGTGAATCATCCAATATTAACAAAATCGTATATATAACAACATAAATGTATCGTACTTTACGTTGTAACTCAAATACTCGACAAGTAATAATAAATAATTTTTGACTCTTTAAATTATGTATAGTACTGATCACTAGCAATTAGCGAGTTCTGCCTTTTTGAGAACATCAGCAAATAAATACACAGCTGTGAAAAAAAGATATCTACTATATTACATACAGTTGATTGAATAATACACAGAGCTGAATACATACACTGATAAATAAAATGTTTCTAAAATCAAAGTTTTGGTCTCAGAACTAAGAATGCATCGGAAATAAAAAATTTAAAAAAATAAATAAATAATGAAGGTTTGTAAGATTTATAATTTTTTTATTGTTGCTTTATACATTATATTTGGTATTTTAATCTATATATATAAAATTCTTTGTCCTGACTGACTGACTCACTGACACATCAACGTGAAGGCCAAACTGCTAAAGGTAAAAAGCTGATATTTTCACACAACATAGCTGTGACAATATATATAAATAATTTGTCTGAGCCTTGTTCTCAAGCTAACGCGGCGAGACTAAACAAAGCGCCACGGGATCACTTTTAGTTTCACATAAATATGACAAATTTATATTTTCAACAGCGATTTTTAAAGCAATATGCTTTGTATTAGTAATTTGGTCTTAAAATTTTCTTATTTAAAGAACAACATATGTTAGATGAATTTCCTTAATTATAGAAGTTTTTTTTCAGTGTACTCGTACATAATTTAAATAAACTGTGACTCTTCTCTGCTCTATGCGTAGAATTGTATGAAATGGTTTTGTTAAAAGCGCGCATTAGACAGGGACGACAACAACATCATCATGGGCTTTTGACTGGGACAATAATGCTGCTCGCATTGAAATAGAATTTCCGGCTGTAGAGCAAAAAAAAAAGTAGAAAACTCTAAAGAAAATCCCAACGTAATGCAATTTTCATTTTTCTGGTCACGTACGAAAAGTAAATCAATTAAGTTGTCATAAATTGTACTACTGCTACTGCAGCTGACGACACTTAGCCGCTCCCGCTGTACTCACATTGCATACACATTCAGACATACACAGGCGATGGCGCTTCCCGTTTTTCCCTATTCCCCATTTCCCGTTTTCCTGTCAGTCATGCTTTTACATCATCCCTGCAGAGTTTTTGTCGCCTGGCTCTCATTTAATTTTTTGTTTTTTGTATTTGCACAGCAAATTGAGCGGTATTTGTTTTTACTTTCATTTCTATGCGCATTCAAAGACAAAAATAAATATAACCCCTCAACCATGTTGACAGGCCACGCATAATTCTGTATACTTTTACATACTTCTGTATGAATGTAGTTTTCCAACATTATAATTTTTATAATTCAGCTTGATCCTATTTTCTGCCGGTGACAATGAATAAACTAAAATAAACACATTAAATTAATTTTTGTACGAGCTTTAAAAGTCACTTTTCAGTCAATTGTTCCAAATATCAACAAATTGTACAATATATGTACATACGTTTTACTGTAAGTTAAATTGTTCTTAAGGTCACTTTATATTTGCGTACTACACTTTAGACAAATCTTAGTTGATTCTACTATATTTAATGCTTTGCTTAGACAACCGTAAAAGCTTCTAGCTAAAATAAATGTTGACTTTAGCAATTGTTAAGTACAATGTAAAAACATAAATATAAATTGAACACTCACCGTTTTGTGAAGCAGAGCAGATAGTATTAAACAAGGGCCTTAGAGCTATAGACAAGAATACTCAGTAACATGATATAAGAAATTCAGTTCGCATGTGCAGTTGGAAAGAGTCGACAAGATTTCAATCAATATTCCATACATAGAAACCCACTGGTAACTCTGGATTTCATCAGTTACTACAGTTATATACTATTAGGTACATAAATAATAAATATAATGCTTTCATAAAAAAGAGAGAGTTACCTATTCAATGAAATTAAATTGTTGACTATAATACGAGTATTTGGATATAAATTGTGCAGCTAAACAATTTACGACCTAACCTTCGGATTCGTAGTAGTCTCTGCAGCAGGGCGACACTCATCTACTCTCTAGGCCGCAGACATACCGCACTTTAGTTAAGCTCGAAATGATTGCGTATAATTTGAACGCATTTAGTGTGGTCCGCTCAGACCTAAAGTACTTCTCGCCAACCAAAGTAAAGATGGAAGAGGGGAAGAACGCGTTACTCCCTCATTTTTGCGCTGAATGTCGCAACGGCCAACGGGATTTCACGCTCATTTCAACAAGGATTATTTACTTCACCAAAGATTCAATAACAATTTGGAAATGAGAGTAATTTCGTAAAGCTTGAGCCGTTGATAAGCTAATATAATGTCGCATAAAGCGAAAAGTTGGGTTTCGTTCTCAATTCACATAACGGAAAGACGAAAGACAAGAGAAACAAAGAATAATAATTCGGGATTTTGCTGTTTGAAATGTAATTTCTGGTCACTTACAAACTAAATACGAGCAGACAGACGATAGACATTGCAGTTTTTTCGGCCGGGGCGTAACTTTATCCTTTGTCAAGTGCTAATGGCCACTTGGATTAACCGCCCTTCAATACCCTTGAAATTAAATAGGAATTTAATATAGTAAGAGGTTCTCAAAGACTTAAAACTAACAAAACTTTCAGAAAACTCAATCGAATTCCGTGAATAAATGGTCAGTTGAAAAAAAATGCTAGGTAATACAATAGTAAAATGAAGTCGGATGAGATTTAACAGAGTTATGACAGTTTGAAGTTGTTAAAAGAGAGTCAAGCGGTTGGTAGTATAAAAAAAGTGAACAGTTTGAAAAAAATTTAATTTTTCAAATGAATAACATTTTTAGCAGAATCAAATCCAAGGACGAAAAAATTGGTAAAAATTGTATCTGCTTTAGTTTTGGAGATACATTAAAACGCGTTTTTAAAGAAAAATCAATTTTTTATTAAGAAAACCATTAGAAAAACATCCACAACTTATCAAAAAAAAATTTTTCTATGAGATTTTCTTGCTTGACTTAGTTCACGAGGACAGTTTTTAATGCTCCAGCAACAGTCTATCATCATGAGTGCATTCCAGTGACCCTGGTAACGTTCCTCCATAGTTCGAATGTCTTGATGGATACGTACCCATTGTTATTCACTCAGATCACCAGGATTTTCATGACAACATCAGTTCAATATGCTCCGCAAAGCTCCCATCCTTTTTGTTTCCCAGAAAATTTTGTGCAGTCCAAAAGAATTCATTACTGGCATTTTTTTCAATCAGTCATGTAACTATTAAAGTTTCCATCCATTATCAACCTACTTATTTGTAGGCGACAAAAATTCCAGGTTTTAGTTTTTGTGTGCTCAAATTATTGAACTTTTTTGAGATGTATTTAAAACAATCACCATACATGTTTAGGGCTTTGACAAATTGTTTCATAGACCCTAGTTTGATAAGCCAAGGTGGCAGTATTATCCGATACCTGGGCACAAGGGGTACAAGGGGTTCATTTATCATATTCAGTTCTCTCGGAACAATACTAGCTTGCCTGGAAGGCCAATCTTTCTAAGCCTAGTTCTCAGACTTAATTCTGCTGTGCGACAGACAAATAAAATATGGATGTCTTATATAGTCACATCGTTGCTGTTTGATACTTAATATTTAATCTTTCCTATTCCCTCATAATAACAAAGACTCCACACATGTTTTACATACTATATGAGGGACCCAGTTCTTGTCACGGGTGTCCAAAGGGAATTCAAAGTAAGCAAAATGCACCTGTTTTAGGAACTGCGACACACTTAGTCTACAATTTTTAATGATCGTTTTTATAGATATTTCTTGACATGGACAACGTTAAACCAAAAACTTTTTTAAAGAACAGTTCGGTTGATTTGAAGTTTAAATGTGACTAATGCAAAAATATATCGGATAGCTGTATCTCAAAAACTATAGCTGTTTAGTAAAATATGAGGGCATATTTGAAATCAGCGACCTCAAATTAGTTAATAACAATCATATAATTCCATGCAACATAAAAAAAATTTACGTTTTCCCTGACAGAATGGTGCTTACCCATGTATTTGTTTGTTCTAAATGAAGGAAATTAAATTTCATGATCGTTGAACAACTCAATTGGTTGTGTGTCCTCCCTCCATGACGCAGTTAATCCGAGCCAAGCAACCCAGTCCGACAACTGTAGTGTGTTGTCAACTTTGTCAGTCGGCGCCGTGCCGTCTAAACATCATGTAATTGTTGGTCATTCAAGGAAATTAGGTCTGACACTGTGTCGATTCGGCTGTTTGCCATTTGCGTTTTTTGGGCAATCACATCTTGCATTAGTCGATGTCTGCAATGTCGACGGCGACGCATTGCATTTAAAATGCGCTATGCATGAGGAAATCTAATAATTCTTTGCCAACTGTCACTCCATTAGCGCCAAATCCGACGGAATGAACAAGCGCCACAGCACTTGTTTGATACGAATAAGAGTACACAGAAAAAAAGACCAACTTCTAAAATCAAGAACATTCATCTAACACATTTTGTTCTAAAAATAAGACCATTTTAAGACCAAATTAATAATATTATGAATACTAATCTAAAAAATCGCAATATAAGAATTGAAATCTTAACTTGTTAGGGAAATATGAAAAAATGGTCCCGTGACTCTCTGGTTAGAGTTTCCGCATCAGTTTGAAAACAAACGCGGTTTCAAATCCCACTCTTGACAAAAAATTAAAAAAAAAAAAAAAATAAACACAAAATCAGAAAACAATTTATATATATGAAAATATAACAACAGTAAAAATCTGATAAATTTTAATAACCTGTCTTTTTTTGTGTCTTGAGTACTTAACACTGCTTGGTCTATAAATAATAAGTTGGTTCTTAAAATCAAAATGTGTTTTCTAACTTTCAAAATTTTATGTTCTCGACGCATTACTTCGACCACAATTCTTAGTTCTGAGACCAAAATCTTGATTTTAGAACCTTTTTTAACAGTGTAGAAAAGTGTGGGTGTGTTTGTGTAAATGAGTATGTGTGTGTGTGTGTGTGTGAATGTGGATGTGTGGATATGGATGTAGGCGGTATATAGGACAACTGGTAGCACCAACCATTTCCTGTCTGAAGTCAGTCGAGGTAGCGGTAGCCGTTTTAAATTTCGAGTTGGATCTGAGGTTTGGGGTATTATATATGTATGTACAAGCACCACTGTGCGCCATTTATGCCGAATGCCCATCTGTTTGTCTAAGCTTGTGTCTGTGAGTACCTACGTTTTTCCAGTGTGCATAATACAGAGTGTACTTGTACATTCAAATGCGTATGTATGTGTGAGTGAGTGAGGGCTTCGATCTTTCAATGATTCTACTCGCCCGCCTGTGCCTATGTGAATGTGTATGTAAGTTGGAGGATTGGCGATTTATTTTGCACAAGTTTTAATTTCCGGCAAATTTCCTAGTACAATTTCCCTTTTTCAGAGCTACCGTTTCGCTTCACAGTGTTGCAGTGAACGGATTCGAAACACACACATCTGCATCTTCAAACTTCTCACTACGACCTTCGATATACTCGTATTAAGCGTGTCAATTCTTAAGTCTGTTTATGCTTACATTCGTATGACATTTTGTTTAAATGCGAGAAATTATACTCAAAGTCCTATTCCAGTGCTGTGAAAATAGCAAAAACTACATATAAATAATCTCATATATTATTTCTAAGTAATCTCTATACTACATAGTATCACTAAGAAACATATAAATAAATAATTATACGAATATGTAGTCCCCTCTTAAATGAATAAAAAATAACATAAAATTTCCTTTTCATTTTCTTCTTGAAATTTGTGGTATAATGTAACATAAACAAGTGTAAGGAAATCAACAGGATTTGCTATATATGTATATATATCCGCTTTTGGTCAGACTTAAGATATACATGTTACGTTAATAAGCAACGAGCCCCATGTACGAAAGACAACAACTCAAATCAAAGACAATAAAAATTCGGAAATTGCTTTTCATTTTCGATGTTTCAGTTAAATCGCTTTTTGATATTTCAGTGCAGTGGATACAGAGATACAGACATTTAGGCCAAGAGGAAAGGTTGAATTGAAAATACCGCTGCTAAGCTGGGAATAGCTACTGAAAATGGAAAACAGCCTTTAGCGACTTGATCTGGTAAAAAAATCATTGGATTCAACTAACACAGAAAGGCAATAGGCAACGCATAAAAAACTTAAAAAAAAAATAAAAACTCTGAAGTGATGTAATCATGATTGCTCGACTAAAATATGTCCTGCACAAAGCACAAATGACTTACAGTTTTTAGGTTTTACTGCTTTCAAATTATACTTTATTTTATACTTTTACTTTGTTTAGTTATAATAATATTAATAGTAAAATCCGTCGTTTAAGCGTGATTTAATGCAAATAAAAAGAAGTACGATTATTAAACTTTTGTTTTATAATTAGTTGCTAGTGTCGAATTAATTACAGAAATTAAGCAAAGATTAGCTATTATTATACTAGATACCGAATATACAACTAACATACACATGCTTCATTAACACAACCCAATTTTCGCATTTTGAACAAAGAGTATAAAAACAATTTGCTTTCAATTGACGGCAATCATCGGCTGGCTGTCATTCCAAATTGGCACGGTATACTAGACTTGATGCATATCGAACTGGACTAGACGATGGTTGCCTTTTATTTCAGGTATCTAGATACAGATACATATTCGAACGTTTAAAACGGCTTGTTGTCGCTCCATGTGCCTAAAAATAATTTTTGCTGTAGTACCTAATCCAAATAGTTACTGATAATACTATTTGATAAAAAAAAAAAAAATTTGAGACGTATGTACATATACCTATTATATATATATACATATATATGTATATATAATATATATACATATTAGCACAAGTGGTTGTTGGCATTGGTTGGAAGTGTAAGTAAGTGTGTAATTCAAAGTTTTTCCCGAAAACTTAAAGTTTAGTAAATCAACTTTAAGAGAAATTTACAAAAACTAACCAATCCTTAAAATCAAGATAGTTTTCATCATTTTAAGAATTTTTTGTCCATGTATAGTAAATTTCATACAAGTTAAAGTATCAATAGCTAGTCATTCATGTAAACAAGTTTGATTTTCTGTACTCCGTTATTATTAATTAATAATTTAATTCTAGTCTCAATTATTGATATATATTCTGTCTGAACTATTAGGATAAATTTAAAGTACTTAATTATAGTTCGATCTATTCAATAGAGTTTGACTTTATTTTACAAAAAGGAATATAGAAGAAACACACTTCAATAATGGAGGGAAAAGAGAAAATTAAGAACAAAGTTTTGTTTCCGTTTTGTACAATTAAACTTAAGTTGAATTTTATTTTGACCGCTTCTCAGTATTCACTGACAGTTTCACAACTTGTTATTTCGTAAGCTGTGCACATCCGGATGGACGAACCAGTCGACTGCCCTTCGCCGTTCCAAGTATATTTTACATTATCAGTATATACCACGCAGTTTACGTAGTTGGAACGCCCAACTGCAGCTGAACATTGCAGTTCACATTTACACAGACACAGACACAAACAAAGAAAAGCCGATAACTTTGGCCATAATTCATCTGATGTGGGCTCGAAAGACCTTTCAACTGCCGCTCAGTTGCCAAATATGGTTTGTGCTGTTGGCGGGTTGGGTGGTTGTGTGCTGGGTCTGCCGCAATTTTTATGCCTGGTCTTTATAAGTTTATATTTCTGTCTTTCTTATGTCTAAATATGATACATGCCGCTGTTACAAGTTGAAGTTGCTAGTACTGCAAAAATCAGTCTACAATAACTCCCAATACTCCCTATAAATAATGTTCTACGGTTCAAGTTGACTAGCGTTCCTCATCTTGTTTCAATTTTGCAACCATGTTTGATACTCAGAAACAGATTGTTTGCAGCAAACAACAACAACACAACGGCAAAGGAAAAACTGCCGAGCCCTGCACATTTTCTTTAGCTGTTTGAACTTCCTGCCCCCAAAAACATGCTACAGGCTCTGATCTGGCAGCAGCAGTACGAGAACGAGTACATGCCCATTTATTCGCTGATGGTGTAAATTTCTTCAAGTTTACAAACTTGTGCATTGTTGTTGCAGCTGAGGCTATTGTTGCAGTGAAAGTTCAATGTCTCTCTCCCTCCCCCTCCCCATCATTGGGGGCGTGGTTAGAGCAAGCTACTGCTGTTGTTGACCTCCAAGCTTCGTTTTTAAAATCGACTTCTCTGCGTAACCCCTCTTTGAAGATAATGCGTCTATAAATAATATTGCTGCCAAATTAGTTAATAAATCACAAAAATCCCTTAATACAGTTACTATCAACGTATTGGTGAGTTAAGCCCTTAGTATACCTATCAACTCAATACACGTTTAAACATATTATAAACAAGTTATATGTATTATTTAAAAACCAAAGTGTATAAGAATTCCGAAAATATTTATATCATGCCGAAGAATCAACAAATTTACACAATTTACAATCACTGGATTAATCATCACGAAGAGACGTTCAATTCAACACTCACAATCATAACACAATTTTGACAATATCCGTTTAAATGCGCTTCAAATCTGAAATTGACAGAGAGCTCCTTAAAAATTACAATTCCGTAGCTTATTCAGCATGATGACAGTATTTATTTACTGAATTATATCAATTAGCGTGTTTTGTTTATTAAGCCTACATACTAAAATAGGCAAAAACGCAGTAGTCGGGCGTGCTCAACTACGATATACCCGTTAGTAGGGCTTTGGGATAACCAAACATATAGATATGTTTTACCAAATATTCGTAAGAAGTGAACAAGCAAGAGTTTTAAAATTGTATTAATTGTGAATTTATCTTAAGTGGTCACTTAGAACAAATGCACAAATTTGAACTTATTTTTAATTATTTTTATAATATACAACTACTTGTCATGAGAAATATCAACATATAATATGATGTGGAACTAAGTACATTAGTGGAACTTGTTATTGGGTAATTTGAGGTTTAGCACACTCAAACGCAGCATTTTAACTTGTTTTAATATGTGCTTATTTCAATCGATTTCAATTAAAAATAATTTACAAATAAAAGTTGTGGTAAAGAGGGGATGGAAATCGACACACAGAGGCTGTCATTGAGTTGTTTGTTGGTTTGTTTGATATTGCAAAGCCATAACAGCCTCATCTCTTACCAACTACGGTCGTAACACTGCGCTGTCTGACTGTCTGTGAATGTATTTGTCGATTTACATTGCGAAATTGGTGTTTAAATACGTGCAGAGATCATACAGATCCCGAGCCCTTTCTCTATACGTACATGCCCAGACGATTAAATTGGACCGCTTTTGAGCGCATTTTTCAAAATATTTGTGAAAAATATTTCGCATTCAAACTGATTGAAACGCACAAAAACAAACATTTGCGTAGTTTCTCTGCACTCTTTTCATTTAATTTGGTTCCAAGCGGAGTCCATGCGCCACAGTTTTTGCAATCGAACATTGCAGTGGATACTGAAGCGATAGAATGAGATTGGGTGAGTCGAGTCGAGTCCAATCGAATCGAATCGAATCGAGTCGGTGCGATGAGTGGTTTCTCAGTTCGATATATTCGGCAAGTGTTTATATTGCATTTTATAATCTCCTGCTGTTACTTCTGACTCATAGACAGACATTTTTCAGATAACTTTACACTGACGAAAATGGACCCTAAAATTACAACAATCTCAAACAATCCCTTCACTTTACATAGGACATGGTATGATTATATTTTAGTCGACTCTGCATACATTTTAATCTTTAATATTTTCAACGACACTTAATTATAGCAATTATGTAAATACTGGATACCGGTTACTTATTTGAATGTTATGTCAAACCAATTACTTGACTAACTGTAAATATATACACTTTGGGGTCTATCATTATACACAGGGGTGCCGCAGAAAGCGAAACCATCCTAAAACTCTATAAATTTTTGGGAGTTGTTCGGTTGGTTTCGAAGTCTGTGGTATCCCTAACACCACTGTACTCCTACTCCACGAACTCGGGTATAGTAATGATTTTTTTTCAGTGAAATATTTTTATCAAAGGCAATATTTGATTGACTTAAACGTTTTGCGGCGAGAAAAGATAAAACATTTTCTCGCAACAAAACCGTTTCTGGAGAAAATACCGTCACAGAGGCATTCTTTGAATTCTAAAGGAATTTTTAATATTTTAATGTGGATAAAAAACAAAGAGCGTGACAGGAACAAACATACAAACATACAGTTGCCTGAAAGATATCCCTTAAGTAGCTAAAGTGACGGGTGAGTGGTGTCGTTCGCTTGGGCAACGTTATGGACATTAGAGGAGAACCACACTTACAGCAGCAAAATTATTTTGCAATAAATTTTGTGACATATTTCCATGAATGTGGAAAAAGTTGAAAGGAAAGGAAGTTGCAGCGATTCTGGCACAAAGAAGACTTCAGACAGGTAACAGCTGGGGTGGTATGGCGTATCTTACTTATTTGTCTGTCTGTCTGCTTGTAATGGGCTAGGCACTCAAAAACGTATACATACATACACTGATAAAAAAAAAAAGATTCTGAAATCAAGATTTTGGTCTAAAAAAATGCGAAGGGAAAATAAAGTTATTAAAGTTAGAAAGCACATCTGGATCTTAAAAACATTTCAAATAAGACCAAATTCCTATTAATAAGATCAGAAATTCTTATATTTTTAAGACCACAAATACAAGTATATATGTATATAGATTTTTTTGGTTTTTGGTTTGGTATTTTTATAAATATTCCTTTAATATGTAGTTCCCTGTTAAGGGTATGATTCGAACAACTGCGTTTGTTTTCATACTGAAGCGGCGACTCTAACCAGGGCGCCACGGGAGAACAAATAAGATTTTTATTATTATACAAACTGCAATTTTTTAGGTTAATATTCATAGCATTAGTAATTTGGCCTTAACATTTTCTTATTTTAAAAAGAAAAAGAAGTGTAAGTTAAATGTTCTTGTTTTTAGAAGTTGGTCTTTTTTCAGTGTACATATACCAATATATATTAAATGCACATCAGTTTTAAGTAACGGTAACTTAAATTGTCTACAAAAATATCTGCCAAAACGAATTGTTACTTAAATAAAAGCAAATAAAATCTGTCGCTTAGCGTATTTGCAGACTGGGTCGAAGCAATTTTGCAACGTGCGACCGTGACTTTATGACGTTTTGATTTATATATTATTGAAAAAGTTTTGACACAGGCAGAAAAATCACGTGCTCGTACCCAACAATCACGTAGGTGACATTTTCAAGGCTCCGCTCCTGATACGCGCAGTTAGCTCATAAATAATTTTTATCCAGAAATTAGACACTGAGCCATAGCACACAGAGCACAGCAATGGAGTAAAATTAATTTTTGATGTGTTCGGTAAAGCAATCATTTCCTGCTTGATAGCTATAGGTATAAGTTATATCAATGTTTCAAGACATATTTCCATTGTCTCCCACCTTAAAGATTAGAGCCAATGTGAATATACTCCTATATACGTACATACGTAGTTCATAGATATGTATTGTATGTCTCACACACACACACACACAGCCTCTGTAAACTTTTCGTTCAATTGATTGGACGATGGCTTCGGTGCCAACGCCTTTCATTTAGCAACCCCCTCTCGATCTTCCAGCTATTTTCGGCTTGGAAATTAATTAAAAAGTTTTTAATCAGCCTTCGAATATGTCAGTTTGCTGTGCAAAAGTCTTAGCTTTTTATTATACACTAAAGTCGGGGTTGGTGGCCATCCATTTGTACGAAATGTCATCTAACTGGTGAAAGCTTCAATCAATTATTAACAATTTTTATCAAATATGTGTACAAAGGAACATTACAAATGATTCGAATAATTTGTACACCCGTTACTTAAAAAAAATAAGTAGAAGGGTATATAATATCCATTTAGGGAGAAGGAGGAATCTTTTATATCTCAAATAATAATTGGAATCTATGAATAACTCTTGTTAATAATTAGCTTATTGGTATAAAACCTGTATAGAAATAAAAAAAAAAATTGCCTATGGATATGCTGAATTACTTAACAATTTTCGTTTTTTATAGAGCTAAAAGAAACAAAGACGGCACCTTTGCGTTATTTTTCATATATGTATGTACGTATACATGTACATACATACATATATGCGTGTGTGTCGTTGCCTGCGTTGACAAAAAGTTTTAATTTATGTCAAAAGCTTTTTCCAAGAATTTTAATATGCGCACAATTTTTGCAAAGTTGTCTCTGTCACTTATGTACTTGGCTATACCATCTTTCTTTTACACACAGGCAGTGGGTAGGGGGAAGGGGTTCGCAGATTCCAAGTTATCGAATTCTTCGGGGCAGTTTACTGCATATTGTAGCTAACGTTGACATCGTTTTTCATTACTGGTATGCAGGCAATTGTAACAAAAAAACAAAAAAAAAAAAAAAGTTTATCTAAGGCACGCCAAAAATGTGTTACACTTGCCCTGTAACGCTGTAGATTAAAAACAAATTTTAATTCAGTAACTATTAAAAAATAAGCTGGAAAGGCTATGGTAGTTACCCGTTACTTCTTTGAATATATAGAAAGTATTTTACGAATTTTTATCTCGAAAGATATAAGAACTCTAAGTTTACAATGATAATTGCAAACAATTAACGTTAACATTTAATCATTAAATAAGTCATTAAAAAACCCATAAAGGTACTTTAAAGTAATAAATATCCAAAAAAAAATATTCGACAAAACATATATTTTATGTTGAATATTCCTTTAATATAACAAGTGGGCTCCGCCCTGTGTCCAGATTTGATGTCCTTGCAGAGCCCTGTAGTAAATTTTCGACTGATTGTTTCATTGACAGCTATATGATATAGTGAACCGATTAAAACCGAATTCGTTCAGGACGATAAGACAAAAGAATATTCATAATCAGCGAGATATCTCCAGAAACAACAAAAATGTTCGAACTAAACCTTAATTATCGACCAATCCTTCCTATGGCAGATATATGATATAGTAGACCCATCTTAACCAAATATGGTTACGATGTAAAGGACTAACCCAGATGCATTTCTATCAAATTGCTTGAGATATCTCAAGAAACAAAAAGTTTTCTAACTAGAACTTGATTTTCGACCGATCGTTCCTATGGCAGCTTTACGATATAGTTGACCGATTTGAACCAAATTTCTGCAGCTAATTCTAATACAGTGACAATCAAGCCAATTGTGGAATTTTGTGGGATCACAACTTAAAATTCATCTACACCTAAAAAATAGGTTTACAAAATACACAAAAAAAGTCTTAGCGATCAAATTAATTTTACAAAAAGAATTTAGGAAGCCAGTTAATAATTAATATCTGGAATTAAAGTAAATACCTTCAACTTAAAAATTCATTTTAAATTATTTATTCTGGAACACTCTATCAAACGTTGAAAACTTTAAAGTGAAGACTTTTGTTTTTAAAAAAATCTTAGTATGCGCATAAGGGCTGAAAAACGTTCACCAGGAAACATGCTCCCTGATCAAGTATAACAAAAATAAAATTTTAAATATTTTATAAGTATTTAATAAAATTAGAATTGTTTCAAACATATTCACAACCATTCAACGATTTTGTTCAATTCAATATTCCTTTGTTTAACCAATTATAGTCTATTAATTTCATCAACTTAAATTAAATTTCATTAGGAGATGGGAGATGAGACAATCTCGGCGATTAATCGACTATTAAAAACGACTACTTTACAGAATATTTTTTAACATTTTATTTATATTTATTTATATATTTTTTAGTTTTATAAAAAGCTATGACGCTGAACGCCGCCGCCGCCGCCGCCGCGCCGCTATTTACGTGATTCGGCGGCGGCGCGTCAGAAAAGTCAAAAATCGCAGCGGCGGCGGCGTGGCTCGGCGGCGTATATCTCTAATGTACTCCCCCTTTGTCTTTTCGGAAAAAATATTTTTTTCAAAATTTAGAATCCATAGCTTTCACTTTCAATCAACTCCTGGTACCCAAATTTGTATAAAACGACGCTTTAAATTTGATTCTGAGGGGTTTCATTTTTTTGTAAAAAATGTTGTGGAAAGTTAGAAAAAATTTGACTTGTAAAGTGTCTAGTTCAAAGCTGTACCAGACTTCAAACTTGCATAACTTTGTCAAAACAATCCCGATTTTCAAGCGGAATGCCATTTTGATCATTATTTGGTCTCTAAATTGAATCTGCATACAAAAATAATCATATTAGGAAAATTTTTTATTTTCGTCTTTATCGCGACAAACAGCATGTACTCCCCCCTTTGTCTTTTCGGAAAAAATTTTTTTTTTCAATATTTAGAATCCATAGTTTTCACTTTTAATCAACTCCTGGTACCCAAATTTGTATAAAACGACGCTTTAAATTTGATTCTGAGGGGTTTCATTTTTTTGTAAAAAATGTTGTGGAAAGTTAGAAAAAATTTGACTTGTAAAGTGTCTAGTTCAAAGCTGTACCAGACTTCAAACTTGCATAACTTTGTCAAAACAATCCCGATTTTCAAGCGGAATGCCATTTTGATCATTATTTGGTCTCTAAATTGAATCTGCATACAAAAATAATCATATTAGGAAAATTTTTTATTTTCGTCTTTATCGCGACAAACAGCATGTACTCCCCTTTGTCTTTTCGGAAAAATATTTTTTTTCAAAATTTAGAATCCATAGTTTTCACTTTTAGTCAACTCCTGGTACCCAAATTTATATAAAACGACGCTTTAAATTTGATTCTGAGGGGTTTAATTTTTTTGTAAAAAATGATGTGGAAAGTTAGAAAAAATTTGACTTGTAAAGTGTCTAGTTCAAAGCTGTACCAGACTTCAAACTTGCATAACTTTGTCAAAACAATCCCGATTTTCAAGCGGAATGCCATTTTGATCATTATTTGGTCTCTAAATTGAATCTGCATACAAAAATAATCATATTAAGAAAATTTTTTATTTTCGTCTTTATCGCGACAAACAGCATGTACTCCCCCTTTGTCTTTTCGGAAAAAATATTTTTTTCAAAATTTAGAATCCATAGTTTTCACTTTTAATCAACTCCTGGTACCCAAATTTGTATAAAACGACGCTTTAAATTTGATTCTGAGGGGTTTCATTTTTTTGTAAAAAATGATGTGGAAAGTTAGAAAAAATTTGACTTGTAAAGTGTCTAGTTCAAAGCTGTACCAGACTTCAAACTTGCATAACTTTGTCAAAACAATCCCGATTTTCAAGCGGAATGCCATTTTGATCATTATTTGGTCTCTAAATTGAATCTGCATACAAAAATAATCATATTAGGAAAATTTTTTATTTTCGTCTTTATCGCGACAAACAGCATGTACTCCCCCCTTTGTCTTTTCGGAAAAAATATTTTTTTCAAAATTTAGAATCCATAGTTTTCACTTTTAATCAACTCCTGGGTACGCTTTAAATTTGATTCTGAGGGGTTTCATTTTTTTGTAAAAAATTATGTGTAAATAGAGGTTTACCGATTAAGTTAGCTGCGGCGGCGGCGTAGAGACCAAAGAACCAGCGGCGGCGGCTTAGCCGACAAGAGAACCGTCGAATTTATCGGCGGCGGCGGCGTACACAGTTAAAAAATAAAATTTTAAATATTTTATAAGTATTTAATAAAATTAGAATTGTTTCAAACATATTCACAACCATTCAACGATTTTGTTCAATTCAATATTCCTTTGTTTAACCAATTATATTCTATTAATTTCATCAACTTAAATTAAATTTCATTAGGAGATGGGAGATGAGACAATCTCGGCGATTAATCGACTATTAAAAACGACTACTTTACACAATATTTTTTAACATTTTTATTTATATATTTTTTTAATTTTATAAAAAGCTATGACGCCGAACGCCGAGGCGCCGTTACCGTTGGCTCGGCGGTAAATTTAAATTGTCTGAAACTGATGTGCGCTTTGTAAAATGTAAACAAAGCACAGTTGACTTTAGGTCAAATGGACCCATTTTTCTGGTATAAACTCATTTTTTAAAAGTATTCAAATTAACAAACTTTTATTATATTCCTGTTAGGAATACATCGAACTGTAATGTTAAGATTGCATTCTGATGTTAAGTTAACAGCTGTTTCAATCCAAAGGCACGTGTTCATAAATTGTGCACAAAATTTGGCGAAATTCAAGTGGCTTCAGTTTTCTTAAATTGCAATTTTTTAATACTATTTATGATGAATAGTGATCAGTGTGGTTTATACTTTGTGTTTGTAGACCTGTGCTGTTGGTATTGTTCGCGTTGTCTGTAGTAAATGTCAATAAAAAGACGTCCCAAAAATAATTTTTTTTTATCAAAACCTTATCTTTGGGAAGAGTTTTAAAAAATGCCAGCAGTAGTCAGCAAAGTGACTATATACATGTTGTAGAAAAATTCCTTGTTAACTCATTACAGTTAAGTTTGTTTCTCTTTTTTGCCCACTTCTCCCAAAATTTAACTTTTTAGAACGTAACCTATATATGGGCAATGCCGGTTTGCTTGAAGCAAAAATTCACTTTTCGGACGATTTTCACTATGAGATCTATATGATTTAGTATTCCGATCTTGATATTTGTTTTCCAGATTATCAGTTTCATAATATTACATACATAAGTACAGTTTGGCCGGATATATTGGAAAATAACATGGTTCTTATACAAATAGACATTTTTCAACCGATAATGCCTTTTATTGCTATATGATTTAGTAGTTCGATTTGGATCATATTTTAGCAACAAGTCAGTAACATAGTAACACACCAAACTTGCAGGTTTGGTGCTGATAGTTTCAAAAACTAAAAATTTGCATTTACAGAATCAAGCAAAAGTGCAGTGCCACGAATTTTTTTTAAGACCAATTGCAAATGAGATCTAGAATGGTATTCAAAAAACTTTTCACGGGAATCTTGATAAACCTTCGAGTTATTAGTTTATTCCAGAAAAAGGGTCCATTTAACCTATAGTGCAGTGGAACCACTGACTGTCCTGACTGACTGACTCACTGACACATCAACGTGTAGGCCAAACGGCTAAAGGTAAAGAGCTGAAATTTTCATGGAATTGCTTTGTATGAAAATCTTTTTTGTTTCTCAAGATATCTTAACCAAACTTACAGACTATTTGCTTGGGACTGTCTTTTACATCCTGACCAAATTTGGTCAAAGTGTGATTACTATATCATATAGCTGCCATAGGAATAATCGGATGCAAATTAACCTTTAGTATGAAGAAGCGAGCCGGGGGTTGGCGAGCGAAGCGAGCAGAGGGCGGAGCCCCTAGTAACTTATAAAACTGTAATGTTAAGTTTTCGTTTCTATAAAAGAGCTGAGAATTATTAGCGCATGCGTTACAAAAAACTTCGTCGTTAAGTTTCAAGCACACGCAACTCGGATAACTCGTCATGAATTAGCTTTTTATGGATGAACTTTCGTTCAGAATGTGGAACAATTTTGTTTAATTGAAAGCTAGCTAAAATTTGTATAATTATCCATATCAAAGCCAAGACTTTTAAGCATCATATGCTTTTGAAATAGAATCAAAAAACTGGTTATAGTCTTGACTATTGAACAAACAATTCGAAACAGAGCATAACAACAGGATTGCTGAAATAATAAATTGCTGTATAACTACTAACGCAAACAAGTTATTATGTCGGCATCTAACAAGGGGCTAAGAATTCCTGCAAATAATTATCATGGCAGTGTACACAGTCGCAGCAGCCATGGTAGTCAAACTAGTAAAGAGAGTCGTATCAGTAAAGGAACACAAGATAACAAACTCGGGCTGCGGAATGAAGTTAATCCAATGGTTACCCAAAAGAGCTCAAGCAGTATTATAAGCGATTTTGCCCATCTTCGTCCAAGAGGCGGTCTTCGCGGAAAGTCCTATTGGCGCGATGTCATTGACGAAGTGGAGTTTGCAGTACATTGCGTTTCGCAACCACGTTTACCTGTCATCGACTACTCACTAGTGTTGCCACCCCGTCTTCGGGAACGCGTTAAGCAGATACAGGCTTATGACTATTCGAAATCAGACGACGTTGTATTTATTCGGGATGAGATGCGTGAGGAGCGTCCACATGATTATCAAATTGCCAGTGAACAAGACAGTAGGGAAGAAGGTCAGGATGGAGCTCCACTCGTAAGCACCCAGATTATAAATATATGCACTTTTGTTAGTTAAGGCTGTACCTTTTGATCAGTATGTATGTTAATCGATCTAATCGGACAGTTGCGGCAGTATTAAATTTTCCATTCTTCCTGTATATATTGCTAGTCGCCTTTTGCAACCTTGGGGCTGCTTTCGTCACTAGTGTGAACTGCCGTCCACAGAGATGTACATACATATATGTATACATACATACGAGTAATTTTTAAATGCAACAACGGTTTTCTTAGATAACGGACCTTGGGAAAAGGAAGTTAGAAGAGCACTTTAGTGAAAGTCAACATTCGGATATAGTGCGCATGGATCATGAGTTTGAAAAGTTTGATCTTAGACTAGATGAACCAGTAGGTCATACGCACCGCACTATCGACAAGACTAGCTGGTATGCGAAGTTTCTATGCGCTACGCGGGACGAACGCATATGTTGGGACTCACGAGTAGAGCGCTCCAAGCCGGGAGATTTAGTGTACACGCTTGACGAGCAGGCGGAAAATCTAATGGACGCAGTTAGTTTGGAAATGCCAATATCGATCAACTAATTTTACTAATTGCTATACTTTTTTCAGTCAGCTGAACGTTTTATTCATTGGCTCAATTCCATTGGGACTTTGGATACATCCATGACACCGGAGAAGGTAAAAAATTTATTCTCCATTAAAGGTGATCGCACGCTTCTTGCGTCAGTCAAAACCGATCCAAAGGAAGTCAATGCCATAGCTCAAACCGTGGCCGACAAGTGGAACAAACCTCAGGTAAGTTAACACTTATTAAACACACTTGTTAAATTCAGTAATTCAGTATTAATTGTTATCAAATGTCCAAGCCAATCCAAACACATTTTTAAAGCGGCCGTTTATCGACTTCCTCTTTGGTCAAATTTTATAACAATACCACAACATAACAGAAATTCACTTACAAATTTAATAACTAATGCTAAACTTTAAAACATTTTGTTTTGTGCAGATGGCAATTGAGCTGAAATACGAAAAACACATCAATGACCATGCTATGCGCGTAACACAGAAACCGCTTCTTAGCGCTTTTGGACGAACTGTGCCTCTTAAGGAACGACCATGGGTAAAACGCTCCGGTGATAAGGTTATCGAAACTGTGTACCCAACTGATCTTTTGACGCGCGAGAAAATATTTAAAGGCATCACTCATCTTCGCAGCACCACAGCGCTAATTGATTTTTATTTAAACAATCCAAAATTGGCTCGTCCTATGTATTTATTGCAAGGTGGAGACTTCCAAGAAATGAGCACAAGCGAATCGGTTGTGGAAATCCCACTATATGAATATTTAGGCCTACGTTATTAAAACGATTCGTACCATTCACATTTCTCTTTTCGTTATCAGATATCGGCACAAATTTATAGTTTAATGTGAACTCAAACACATTTTGGGCTTTTGAAACAATAAATAAAAGGACAAACGCCATAAATGGAACTTGAAGAATTGTTTATTCTATGAAATGTTGATACCCGAGCTTGCTTTGATTTTAGATTAGTTCTCACCACAGATTAGACAGATTATTTCGATTAGTATGAAAATTGTTTTTCTTTCTTAAGAAATTTCAACCAAACTCATACTAAAGGTGACTTTGACTAAACTTAATTAACATTATTAAATAGATTTCATTTATACGAGCGAAGCGAGCCGGGGGTTGGCGAGCGAAGTGAGCAGGGGCGGAGCTCCCTAGTTTTTTTATATTATTTAAGAAAGTTTAGTTTTTATAAGTTAATAGGGAACTCCGCCCCCTGCTCGCTTCGCTCGCCAACCGCCGGCTCGCTTCGCTCGCGGAAATGAAATTTAGTTAATAATGTTAATTAAGTTTAGTCAAAGCAACCTTTAGTATGAGCTTGGTTGAGATTTCTTAAGAAAGAATTACAATTTTCATACTAATCGATAATTTGCATTATATTGCTCCTATGGCAGCTATATGATATAGTAATCCGACTTTTACCAAATTTGGTCAGAATGATGAATGACAGTCCCAAACATATAATCTGTAAGTTTGGTTAAGATATCTTAATTTATATAATATAAGTCACATTAACCTTTAGTATGAAAAACTTTTTTGTTTCTTAAGATATCTAAATCCAACTCACAGATTGTATGTTTGCGACTGTCTCTTACATTCTGACCAAATTTGGTCGAAATCGGTCAACTATATCATATAGCTGTCATAGGAAAAAAGTTTTTTATACAAAGCAATTCCATGACCTTTTGACCTCGGGTAAACACACTTCCAGGTGGAATTTTACAAAACGCCGTCCTATTGCACGATGAAATTTTCTCAGCTATGTTGTGTGAAAATTTCAGCTCTTTACCTTTAGCCGTTTGGCCAACACGTTGATGTGTCAGTCAGTCAGTCAGGACAAAGAGTTTTATATATATAGATTTACTCTATTTAATTAAATGTATCAATTGAATGATAGCAAAATACTCCCCAGTTGAACATACATAGATGTTCTGAATTAACTTTATTAACTAATAAATTCTAATATGGTAGATTAGTGCAATCCATCGTTGTGAGAAATGTCATCAAAACCCTCTTTAAAATGGCCGAGGTATTACGTTTTTTATGATTTCAGGTTCAGAAGGATGAACTCTATCGATGTGCATTATGGGGTCATCTAAGAATTCAACACTAAGAAAATTTCAGTCTCAAGTCTTCCTCGTTCAAAGCATCCTCAAGAGTTAGTTAATTTCAACAAATTTAATTATCGACTTCACTCTAGGGTTCTTGATATAACATTGATATATCCATGGATTTTTTTTAGCAGTAGTTTTTTTTCTTTGCGACGCGTGCATTTCACTTTTAGCTCGAGCTCGAGCGTGTCTTTTTCTGTACGATAGGCAAACAGACTAGGATCGGCTTTCAACGGCAACAGTCCTATGCGATGGGCCTACACCCTCGTCCTGTATAATCGAGCTGAGTTCCCACAATTCCTACAAAAATAATAGCTGTAGCGAACTCAAAAAAAAGTACTGACTGCATCAATCTGACCTGGACGATGGCCACTTGAAATAGTCCTGTGGATCCTGCTTGACTCCTCCAAGTAAACATTTCTTTATTTTGAAGCTAGAATTATATGATATTTTTTTTTTATTAAATTTGTAACTTCTTCCCCTGAGAACTGAAGAGTTTAAAATCTTTTTCCAAATAATTCCCCTAATTTTAACTAATTTCGAATTAAAAATTTTTATCAAAAATTAATTTTGTTTTAAAATTAGAGCAAAAATTTGAATCGCGCGCCTGATCGAAAAAAGTACACGTGCTAACAGAAAGACTAACAGAGACTTAACACACTGTTAACAGACTGTTAAGTCTCTGTTAGCCATTTGTTAACACAAGCAGTGTTGCCAACACATCTGTAGTTCTAGCTTTTTCTAAGTTAAAAGAAATACTAGAATATATCAAATTACTGTTGTATATAGTTGTAAAATATTATATATAATATGAAGTCAACCTAAGAAGTATAAAAACGTTATTATCTGGCTTTCTTCAAGATGTCCCAGCTTTTTCTAGCTATTATTAAATGTTGATATAGCTTTTTCCGGTCCTGAAGAGTTGGCAACACTGGTGTTCACTTTGGAAAACACAGCATTAGTCTCAAATTTGCGTTGCGTGAAGAGCTTAGAATTCTAGTTCTTGTTCTTGAATAAGTTCACCCGTTCATTCATTTAGTTCAGTTATAAGTTGTTCAGTTGGCGATGAATAGTTCAATTGAATCTTATCGGAGCGATGTGATACAACGCCGGTTTAGAAATGCCGTCGCTCAATTCAAATGTGAACCTATTTTTAGTTAATTTAATAAAATTCTAGCATAAAAATTAAGACAAATAAAAAATAGATAGTCTACTTTTTTTAATATTTATCTGTTATTGATAGACTGCCAGACGTTAATTTTTGTTGTGGGTAGCAACATCGGTTAAAAAAAGACGCCGCCGCGGAATTTCTCGTTGCGTGTTAACAGTGAACGTTTTGGTTAATAAAATGAAATATCGATATCAATTGAAGTGCCAGATATCGTCATGGACGATATATTGATATTTTCTACCATCCCTGAGTTTGTGTTATATTTCTCATTTAAACGTAAAACAAAAAGTTTTGATTAAATCAAGTCGGTCGGATCTCTAGTTGGTTATAGGACGGTAAAGTTAAGAAACGACCTGTAATTAATTGGCGTTGTAATTAAGTGTCACCTCTACCAAAGACAACAAAGTTATACTGCTTGTGGCCTGGGTCTGTATGAGTTTTTGTCTTTTGTTTGTGGTGTGCATTGCCGAGAAAATTGTAAAGCAAAATAGGAGAAGTGATGTAAAAATCAATAATTAGTGCTTGTTCGAAGTACCAAGTAAGGTAGGCAGTAGCAACATCAAAAAATCTTGATGAAATCCATCAATAAAGTTTAATTTATTTTACATTTGTGCATTGTACTGAGAAACGCTAACTGAAAAGATACATACATACATATGTATGTATGTACTTATGTACACGAGATGGACAGTTTTCAGTATATGAACATCTATCTTTATGTGATAAAAGTATGTATTGAAGCAAACACATAGGTAAATTAGGTAAATAAAAGTTGAAGTGCACACTCAACGTGTGAATTTATATACATACATATCTGTAAAGAAATACAAATCAGTATGTTCGCATACTAATTATAATTTTTGATAAAAAGCAAGCAAATCATGTAAAAGTGTTTTTTTCGGTGATTTTTTATTGCACCTCTAGTTTAGAACTGCTTATCTAACATGGCTATTATAGCATACATTACATACATTAGCTTAACATATGTAGTTATATACATACATATACTAAATTAAATTACAAATTGACTGCCAATATTTTAGTTAAATTGTATATTGTACTATATTATTTAAATACATTTACGAGACTACATACGTGATAATGATTGAATTGATACAAAAACAAAATAAATTTATATCAAAATTAAATTTAAAAAATGTGAGGCAATGTAAATCCAAAGCGTTTTAGCAAATTACTTTAAAGATCAAACCTACACATGTGCATACATATATATGTATGTAAATATGTACATTTACAATGTCTATCGACCTGCTTGCATTCACGTTCTCTTTTATTTAACAATGCCTTCCGCATTTTGGATGCTGTTGCCAGATTCTTGCTCTTCGATTAAGCTTGTGAGAGACAAGCAAGCGCTCTCTCTCCCTCTCTCTCTATCTCATACGCACATGTTCTACCCTTACCTTTCGAAGTTCTTATTTTGCTGGAGTTACTTTTGAATGCTTATGAGTGTATGTATGACATATGTACATACAATATAAGCATTAACTGAGATCCACGTCGCGCAAAACGTAAATACTAAAAGTCTTGGTTACTGTCCTTACAAAAATTTAAACGTATTTTCAATTATTGAATAATTTAAAACAGATGTCTTGAAGTTTTTATTTGCGGACATATGTATGTATATACAGTGACTTCCAGCTTTTTTGATCCACTTCACTTTTGACTATATTTCGTGATTAGTGCCTTATCAAGATATTTATATTATATAATAAACTAAAATGAACATTTTTTGCTTAAGTCAACAAATCTTCTTTTAATCTTGTTTTTATATATCAATGATAAATTAAAATCTAAGACTTAATCATATTTACGAGAAATGGGCGAAATAAGCTAAGAGTTTCAGTCGCTCTTAACTTAAAATGTAAGTTGAAAAAATAAAAGTTGTATTTTAAGGGAAAGGCTTATTAGCAGATATCATATGTCTACATACGTATGCATGTACATGTATTTGATATAATTAGCATACTAAGTCTAATGATGCACCAACATAATTTACATTCATACGTATGCATCTATCATGCAGTCATGTACCATTTAAATCAAATGATATAAATAGGTACTTAAATAACCTAGATATTGAAATGCATTTTGCCTTTTTAAAGATGCACAACATATTTTTATTTTCTATTGATAAACCTGTTTTTTTTTCTTCGGATTTAGCTCAATTTTTGTATAGCATTTATAATAAGTAGATTTTAATATTTATCCATTAAACATTGACATATGTACATACGTACATATGTATGTACATTGTGATATATGTACGTACATACATATGTATATGGTAAACAAAACACCAAAAAACTCAAGAGCGGACTCTTTCCTCTCTTAAATTGCAGTATAATGAACCACTTTTAACTAAAAGCCATAACAAATTATAAACGATAAAAGTACGTGAAATTCCAATTGGAAAAATCATGCTAAACAGCGCCAATAACAATTTTGTGCAGCATGTAAGTAGACACAAAACGTCATTGGACGTATTATTTATTTTTATCAACCACTTATTACTACGTTCATGCTATGCTCATTTTATAAATATAATATAATATATGTGTGTACATTTCAATTCCTGTATCTGAATATAGCATAATCAGTGACTATATAATTTATTGAATCTCATGTTCGTAGCATTAACGTAGTATATACATATGTAAAAATGTATGTACTAAGTATTCATAAGAATTACTGTAATGCTGCATGTTTATCTATAAAATTGTTGTGTCCATACATAAACAAATAAATTTTATGAACAAATCAAATTTACATATTTCGTAAAATGTTATTTTGTTATTTGAACATAGTTAACAAACCTTAACGTTTATCGAATGAATTCGATAGAAAGTAGTCGTAGTCGTATTTCGATGTTTGCATTATTTTAATGTAGTGGCTTTGGCTCCGTTTCTTATTAATGATATCACATTTTGAAAACACATACAGTCAACATGACAAGTGATTATCATAGCTAAAGAGTACCGATTAGCTAAAGCATCTTGAGAATATATCACATTGGTTTGATCAACACGTAAAAAAATTTTTAAAACGGAAAAAAATTATCTGGATGAATGGGAAAAATCTTAGATATTTTTTGGTGGGATACAGGATAAACTTTTATTTTACATTTTTGCTTTGATATTTTTTTGATGAAAGGAATTATGAACTAATAATTAAAACTTATTTTCTGGTATTTTTTTTTGCTGATATTTTTTGTATGTGTATTCAATACATTTTTTTTAATTTTTATTTTAATAATTA
This sequence comes from Drosophila kuntzei, assembly GCA_035042165.1. Taxonomy (NCBI): domain Eukaryota; kingdom Metazoa; phylum Arthropoda; class Insecta; order Diptera; family Drosophilidae; genus Drosophila; species Drosophila kuntzei. The sequence continues at coordinate 28,648 of JAWNLU010001422.1, read as the reverse complement.
AATAATTACTTATTTGCAATTAAATTTAGTCAAAATTTATTTAAAAATGTTAAAATGTGCCTTGTACTATAAAAATTTAAAATCATGTTTTTTATTACATTTTTTGTTTAAAACAAGAAATTAGATTTATTATAATTTTGTATACCCTGTGCAGGTATATTATTTTTTTTTTACAATTGAGTACAATCGATTGCATTGGGTTGCAGTATTTAGCAGTCTGCCGATATGGCAATAAAGTTCCGGTTAGATGGTAAGCTACTTCAGTGCTAAGAAACATTACAAAAGCATTATTGATTTTGGCATCTTGCCAAATTGTAGTTGACCTGACCACATGCAGGCGAGCACTACAACACAAAGCAGATATATGTACATATATGCTGCATATGTATGTACATAGGTTTGCAGCATTGCCAATGACATTTTGATCACTTTATTCATAAAATCGGTTAATATTTATGAAATGGGTATACTCGAATTTAATTGGTATAATAGAACCTTTTTAATCCCATATGTACATACATATGTACATAGCGTACCCTTTTAAAGAAGAGGAGAGTCTCAACTCAAAATTTGTGATTTAAACTTGCCTAAAGTATACAAAATAAATAAATCATGTTTCTCATTCGATTATTCTTGTTGGGCTGATTAATAATGCTCGTTTTGCCTTTATGTTTTAAATAAATCCTCTTCAAACTTAAATGAGAATTATGTACATATATTGTGACTTTTAATATAAGTGTTTGTGAAGTAATAAAAATAAATATTATTAAAATATTACCTACCAAGTTTGAAGTCTCTGGCTGTTACACCGAGAGAAAAAAGCCGTACTAAAATTATGTTCAAATGAACTCGAATTAAGTATTATCGATACTTCAAAATAATACTTGATATAAGTACATATTACTTTAAATGAGCATTAAAATTCTATGATCAAGTACTAACAATCTTGATATTTAAAAATAGCATCTTGAATCAAGTAAAACTTTTAAATTACTAGAAATAATTGTTCTTTATTTACGTTCTGGACTCAGGCTCGACTCACAGATGTAAAATCCAGTATGTAAAATCTTAAATCAAGTACTTTAGTTCTTATATCTATGTAGCGTTCGCTTGCTTAGAATTCCCAAATAGTTCCTGCTCTTCTGCCATGAGGGGCACTGAGATCTTAAGACTTTATTTAGCAAAATAATTTCTGTAGGCAGTCTTTAGACTTTCACACTAACTGAACGTTTTTTTTTACTCCCACGCTTATTATTTTGATAATTTTATTAAGTAACGTGAGGTGCTGCATGATATAGTTATTAGACAGTTATTTCCAACAAATTTTATATATACATACATATCAAACTTACACGATTTTGATTTAAGTCTGCAGTATGCTTAAATCAAATAGCATGTTCATATTTTAACAGCTCCAAAATTAAAAGGCCTTGGATCAAGTTGAATTGTACTTAAATCAAGTATGTTTTAAAGTTAACTTAAGTTTGAAAATATTAAATTATTTGAATTTCGAACTTAAAATATCCTTGTTGAAAAAGATTGAAATACTCTACTTTAGTAAATTCAATCTTAGTGAGAAATCACGTTTGAAATGTGGCGTTTTAAGTACGAAATACTTGGTTTTTTTCCTCTGTGTATAGTCTTCGAGACCTTCTACTACATTCTGCCAAACACATTATAGCCTTTTTTGCCCATTTTTAATGCGCACAGTGTATAAAAACTGTTAGAGCAATTTTAATATTTTTCGCTTGGTAACGATTTTAGCGGACATGCACATACATATGCAAATGCTTGTAAGTGGTAATAAGTTTGATGCGTACTCCAGATCTGGGTGTGGGGTAATGTGAAGTACATATGTATGTATGTTGATACAATATTTAGTTTAAACATCTTTTTATTACATTTGTAAATCGAATTGTCTACAAATAACGTTTGTTAATATTATATGAAATATTTTTATTTGGATGATACGATCGTATATATGCATACATACAAGTGGTGTGTAGTTCTCATTTTCAGTAAAGAATGTACAATACGTTTTCGTTAAACACTGACTATTTTCGAGTTGACTCGCAAGGCTACTGTAAGGCTTATCATTGTTAAATCAAGATGCTCACCATATTATGCTGAATGCTCTTTGAATAGATTTGAAAGACAGGTGCTGCTGCATTTGTTGTCTAATTTAGTTTAAGCTTATTGTAAAGTCATTTAAACGAAGAGGCCCGTCGCTCGCTTGGCAGCTGACACTTTGTGTACAGGTGCATCAATTTGCAGTTGAAGAAAACCTCGCACCATAAAGGCAAATTGTAAATACATATAATGTGAATCTTTCGTTGATTTCGTCTAGGCAAACGGCGGCCCTTTACAGTTGGTCTTTTCGCTATTCTATAATTTGATTGTCTACTTTTAGCATGATTTCTATGTACACGCTTTAATTAGTTTCTTTATACATATATGTAAATATATATGTATATATTCCGGTAACAATGGGTAAGAAGAGCATAATAAACTTGCTAATTTTATGCAACGAAAAGAACAAAAATATGAGTCAATCAAAAAGTCTATGCAAATTTAAGTCGATTAATCCAATTTCATTAATTGGAATAGATCAGACTTTGAAATTTACTTATACTGTAAAAGATCGTATTGTTTCTTAATACAACGATTGTAATAAGAGAAGTTTGACAATTTGTTATTTGGACTCATCAAGCTAACAAAAATGTATATGTATGTATGTATGGACATATGTACATATATTAGAGCGCATCGATTTTTTTCACAAAAAATGGTAACCCATATTTGTATTCTATTTTTTATTGTGGAGACCAAATTTATTACATAATTACACTTGTATACACATATGAAAGTAAAAGGATATTCAAGTAAATATAAGTGTTTATATGGTAATTATAACTGTGGACGGCAGTCCATGATAGTGACGAATGCAGACTCCAAAAACATTAATACATATACATAATACAATAATAATATACATAAATATTTATACATATATATTATATTTATATATGTATAGGCGACAAGGAAGTATAGGCTAAGTACGTATGTATGTACAATTGTTTGCGTACCTGTGTAGATATATGTGTATGAATATTTGTGCTTTTGGTGCTTAGCAAATGAGTTTAAGTTAATCTTTTAAGGTGGCTTAGAGATCTGCATTCAATTTTATACAAATGAATGGGGTTCGCCTAACCTGAGGTAGCAATCTCATTAAAACTAGAGAATTTCTTACAATCGCAAATTGTCATAAATAATTCAACATATTCGTTGCAGAAGTTTAGCTACAAACACGATTTTCTTGGCGCTGTCTACGATCTCTTCGGTCCTCAGAATACTAATAATGCATTTTGCATTTTTATTTTCACACTTTCAATGCTTCTTTATCAAAATAAAAGAATCAGCATGCGATGTGGCCTATGGTTAAAAGCATTTGACTGGCAAGCAAGATTAGCCTTAGCCTTTGAGAGAATTTTGCCATACAAATTCTTAATAGCCGAATAAACATGTATGTATGTATGTATGTACATATATATATATGTACATACTTCATAAATTTTTTTTTTTGTGCTTCAACGGGCTCAGTGGATTTAAATTTAATTGTCGTCAGTTCAATTCTCGCATTCAGTCGGTGATCACGCGTTTTTTTTTTACTGAGTTTTTCTTCAGGAAATATGATGTATCCTGCATATTATTGTTCAGGACGTACGTCTTCAAGACGTACGTGCTATAAGTCACAGTACCATACATCGATGCATCTAGCTAGGTCTGCTGAAATTTACCAGGCACATCACATGTACGCCAATTCATATATTCAAGCTAAGAAACAACGTCCTTTTTCCAAAAGACGTGTGATGTTACCAGTATATCATTGCAATGTGAGTGTCGTCATATTTGCATTATAAATTTGTGTGAAAAACAGATTTAAATATATTTTTTTAAAAATTTATCAAAATTAAATATGTTGCAAATAAATATGTTGTTCTTCTGAGGAAATTGAGAAAAATTGTCTGTTTTATAGTCTGTTCATACAGAAAAAGATTTTGAAGATTCGCTATAGGGCCCTTTTTCGGTTTTGATTCTGGCACTAAATATGAAACGGTTAATATAGTTTTATTAATGAATAACTTTCCTAGTTTGCGAAGTGTGTATGTTTATCTATGCATATCTATGGTTGTCCTATTCATAGTAATAAATACATGGTAATGAATATTTTAATCACTTTCTATTATCATTTGAGAAGTGAAAATGTTTTTTAGTATGTATGCTTATACACATATTAGTAGGTATTTATGTATGGGTTAAGGTATCATACATTTGCAGTGAATATTCGACTCGCGTTTTTCGACTTTATATCATATTTTTTGCTGTGTATAAACATATATGTGTTAATAATTTTTGTAATAATAAAACTCTGTGTATAAGTGTCTGGATGTCTATGTTGTATTGTAATGCTGTGTGTTAATAATATACTTCGTTCTTAAGTTTACATTAGACAAAGATTATTCTTTAACAATAATTCTTCTTTTTAATCCCAATTCTTTACAATGAACAGACCGTAAGTGTATCAACAGAGGGAAACATGAACGGATATAATCGAAAATCGCCGCAAAAACGGCGTTATGACATGCCAAAATATGCCGGTGAGTCAGTCTGCTATATTTTGAAATCTTACTCATTAAAACTATATACAGTATTTCAACTATGTGTTTTTACACGAAAATAAATATTTTACATAATTTTCTTTGCAAAAACAAACATTTTATTGATTTCTAATTGTATAAATATTATTTTATTACTCCTTGTGGTTCTTAGAATAAATAGATCCATTGGACTTAACTATTTTTAAATAAAATACCAGATGATAAATTGTCAATCAATAACACTGTGCAAGTCGAAAAAAAGACATGACCAAATTCAACGGTTTTGGGTCCTAGGAATCGAACTGCATCATTACTTTTTTGAGTTACAACGATGGTTCCATATAAAAATTTTTTTAAGTTTAAGGATATTGTTTGGTCTCTAACTTCCATGGTATTGTTTTTTTTTTGGTAAACTTTCAGCAAAGTTACTTGGAATCTTTAAAACTACATGTTTTGTGAACAAGCCAAGCTTCTAAAATGGGGTTTTGAAGTCAGTATGTCAACTTTAATAAATACAAATAATTTCATTGTTACCTGTTGATAAAGCTACTTGGTATAAGACAAACTACATTTTGGTATAAGTATCGGATAGTAAAATTAGATTTCTGCATAATATGACAGAAAAATATTTAAAAAAAATGTAGTAAATATGGTATTTTTTCGACATATTGACCTCAAAGACTTGAGACCAAAGAGTATGGTCATGTCTTTTTTTCTAATAAGGCTAAGGGCTGCAAGATATTTTCGACGTGAAATTAATGAATTTGACCTGAATGTCAAATTTAAAATTAACTTTTTGATATTATGGCCCGTTTTTTCAATGTCTAGTTCTTGTTGCAATGAATAATTGAATGACCCAACTGGATCATGTGGGTTAACTGAATATCTAAAGCCTTATCTTTAAAGATTAAACAATTATATAGGAACATTTTTTTAAATTAAATATACACATCAACAGACATGATTAATTCTCGAGTGATAGCGCCGATTGTGAATTGCATTATTTCCGTGAATATAAGTACTGAATAAATTATAGGCGTAGCATATGTGAAAATCTGTAACTAATATCATTGTTCTTTTATAGTTCCACCAAAAAAGAAATCTGGCAAGGAACGTGTACCACAGCCGAAAAATACAGTAGCGATGCTAAATGAACTACGTCATGGACTGATATACAAATTAGAGTCACAGACTGGTCCGGTGCACGCACCGTTATTTACGATCTCCGTTGAGGTGAGTGCATGTTACCATCTGCATATTTAATTGTTTACTAAAGAACATATTTGTATATTGAAATATCTTAATTGCTTTTGGATTTTTTGATGTTACTTTGGTTTGATGAACTTAAACTTTTCTGATCACTAAAACTCCAATCGTTTATTTTAATTCTTGTTAAACTGAGTTAATATAGTAGTGGATACCAAGTGTCTGTCCTTATACCATTCGCAAATCTTTTAGAACTTGGTTTTATAATAAATAAACATAATATTCGATTACCAGTCCAGAAAGGGATGTGAATTTTCATTCCAAACGTTCTGTAAAAGAGTTTGAAGTAGCTCCAGTAGAGTATCTGGGATCGGCTCGGCTTTTGGTATTGTTCGAGAATTTACATAATCATAAAGAAAGGCGACTTAGCTTATAAAAAGTAAAGTGATTTTGCATATTAAATTATAAATCTATTTATTGTTATTGACCCAAAGAGGTCTCTCAAGTTTATTGAAGATCCAGAAGTCAAACGGTGCCAAATCAGGAAAATTACTAGAGTTGAGTTTTGTCTTCAAGTCGCTCTCCTTAAAGTCTTTATAGGCCTTATAAACATTTTTACATATAATGTAAATGAATTGAGTGTGTCGCCATCCAACCAGTTTCTTCTGTTATTTCTTGGCACTGACTATATTCAAAGTACTGTAGGTTCTATTGACATTTACATATTCTATGACACAAGTGCGCATTTATTACTACGGTTGGTTTAAAAGAAGTAAAACATATAAACAGCACGCGAAGTCAAGAGCATTGTCATTTAGTGCCTATTCCAATAATAATGAATATCGTGATAGGTAAATATTAAACTGGTAAATAATTTATACAAAATCAATTCATTGCGTTTGGAACTGAAAGTGAATATCACAAAGTGTGCATATTATCATATGATGACTTAGAAAATCCTTTAGTAAAGGTGTGTAACGTACAAATAGATGTATATGAATCGTATATTAAGTAAAGAAATATTTGTATCATGCATGATATGTTAGGTGGTTCGGAGTAGTCAATGCCTTCCGTCAATTTTCTATGTTATATCCGCCCTTAAATATTCACATATGTTATTTATAAAAAATTTTTTCATTTATCAGGGCTGCAAACCGGTTCTTAACCGAACCTCGCAGAAAAGGTTCGGCTCGGATTCTTAAGCAACTCGAACCGGATCATGAACTGAATCATTGCAATTATTTACCCAGCAAACCCCAAATCCGAACGGAAATGGGGTTTGCGCTCAAAATGTTCGATTCGATAAATAAAAAAAATTTTATACATTGCGCAACTATTTGAGACTTTGAATTAAAATAATATAATGATAAGTCATTTAAATTCTTAAATTAATTAAGATTACTTACAAAATTAGTAAAATTTCTAAACCAAAATTTTATTGGTATGAAAAGTGCTGGAAAATTCAAACGATATATTATTTTTTTGTGTACTAAAACCTTTGGTTCAGGAGGTATATTATCCGGTTCGCGAACCGAACCTAATTCTTGCCCCATGGATCAAAACACCGAACCGAACCTTTATCAAAAGTTTGGTAGCTTGTAGCCTTGTTACTTATACTCTGCTACAATCAAATATGTAAAGGCGCTTAAGAAAGTTATGAATATGTGAATTTTGCCAAATATAAGAACTAAAACACTTTTCTTAAAGTTTTTCTCAACCTGTTTTTCCATGAGCATTTCCCAAAAAAAAATACTTTAAAGTGTTTTTTGTATTTTTGTCAACTATTACAAATGTAAAAAAAATAAAAAATCACGATGTAAGAATTATTTTATTGCTATAAGTCCTCGAGTCACAAATATAAAGGTTGCTAGCATATACCATTTTTAAATTAAAATGATTTATGTTCTTTGAATGTTAATAAAATAATATTTATTTTCAATGTTGCATTAAAAAATGCTTAAAAATGTAAAAACGACACAACATAAACGACAAATACTTTTGTATTTAATTTTTTCGTTTTGCTCTTAAAAAGATAACTTTTTGTTTAGAGGTTGTGTATAGTGTTTTTCAAAGTTGTTTCAGTTGAGACACTTTAGTGTTGTTGCTCAAAACAAAACATACGACAGATAACACACACGCTGCGAAAAGTGTTCGGTGGAGAGAGTGTTTTGACGTCGACAAACTGTTTAAGAAATAATTGCTCACCCTTTTTTGAGAGCTCTAATACTTATATAATACATTATATGATGTAAATCGAATTCAAAACAAACCTCTTTACAAGGTCAAAGTTTATTGACAAAAACATATTCATGCCCCAACATTCTTATTATCCAATTTCGTTACGAAAGATATTAAATCTAATATATGAATTATTTTTGTTATCTTAGCGCAAGTTTAAATGTGCATCTAAGAGCTTTAAAAAATCCTTTCCCAAGGATATAGGTATAGAACATATATTTAGCTTCTATGGCCACTTAAAAATTCAAATTTAGTTATTTTTTTTAAATCTTTCGTCAATGGCTTTGAATACCGAATAAATGAGCTTTTCTGAGGTTGTGTACTTTCTGCGCATTTCTTGTGTTTTGAAAACACTTTATTTTATTTTTGATGTATACAATGTAATTTTGCAAGAAATAAGCACATCACCTCAACCGAATACTCAAAATTTTCTTATATAACTTAAAATTTTTGTTGAAATAATACAAAAAATGCCTGTCGCTTCTTTTATGTATTATGCTTTTCATCACTGTATATTTTGAGTAAAAAAGAAACATAAGGTGATGCCGTCATTCCCTCTATATCATTACAGGTGGATGGGCAAAAGTATATGGGACAAGGTCGCAGTAAAAAGGTGGCGCGTATTGAGGCTGCAGCCACTGCGCTACGCAGTTTTATACAGTTTAAAGATGGTGCAGTCTTATCACCCCTGAAGCCTGCAGGCAACTTGGACTTTACGAGTGACGAACATCTTGAAAATGGTATTGAAAACGTGTCCAATGCAGAATTAGTTGAACTGATTCAGACGTTGATGTTGCCTGAAAAGAATTCCAACCTTACCTCGCTTGAACAACCCACGTTGCGTCCACAAATGTTTTGCATGAGCCACAGCAAGTATTAGTGTTTTATGTTTTTTTTTTTTTGATTTTAATTTTTGTTTGTTAATTTACATTTATATTTATTTTGTAATTTCAACTTGTTTTGTAGTGTAGATATGCATAGTGGCAATTATTATATTCATATTTATGTATATGTTTGTATCATATGTTTAAAAATCATAACTTTATTTCACTTATTTTTTATATCTCGAACACGCATATATTTAATTTTTATTTTAAATATTTCTTGAATTTATTTTTCTCCAATGCCCATGATTTACGATCATATTGAGGATGCAATTTTACGAAGTTAAAGTATCTATATGTGTTAAGAAACATTTGTATTATCATAATTGAATTACACAGTATATGAGTACAAATGTTTTCTTGATTTTTGAATTCATTGAATTGGTAATAAATACTTGTTAACTTAAGACAGGTCTGTTAAATAATAATTAAATCAATAAAATTATTTAATTTTATCAGATGCTAATAAAAACGCAATCGCTGTTGATGGACAGAAAAAAGTACCAGATAAAGGACCTGTTATGTTGCTATACGAATTATTTAATGACGTGAATTTTGAATGCATGAATATCGACGGCGCCCAAAACAACTGTCGCTTTAAAATGACTGTCACCATCAATGACAAAAAATTCGATGGTACAGGTTGGTATCGATACTTAATTAATATGGATCAGTAAATTATACAAATGGAAATTTGTAGGTCCCTCAAAAAAACTGGCCAAAAATGCAGCGGCTAAGGCCGCACTTGCATCGCTATGCAATATCTCATATAGTCCGATGATGGCTCCACAGAAAAATGCGCCGTTACCTATAGACGACAAATCGTCGTCAATGGAATTGCCGCAGATACACGCGGATACTATTGGACGGTTGGTTCTGGAAAAATTCATGGAAGTAATTAAAGGCCAGGAAGCATACTCACGTCGAAAAGTACTTGCTGGCATAGTTATGACAGAGAACATGAATTTTTGCGAGGCAAAGGTGCGTACAATCTTCAGTTTACAGGACTTTCAAAAATATATATATCTGATTTGGTGTACTTTCAGGTTATCTCAGTATCAACGGGAACAAAGTGTGTCAGCGGTGAACACATGAGCGTAAATGGCGCTGTTCTTAACGACTCGCATGCTGAGATAGTATCCAGGCGTTGTCTTCTAAAGTATTTGTATGCGCAACTTGACCTTCAGTGTAATCAGGGTATGGTTTTATAATTATGTAACGAGACTGCATAAGATAACATATGTACTCTCAATGAACAATCATATTTTTTATGCTAAGACATCGTGATTAACCTTTTCTAGTGTAACTAGCTTTTTTATTTTATTTTGTGAATATATTTAGCATGATTAGAAGTAGTTGCTGGCTTAATCCAAATTTATTTTTTTTAAGAATAAGCCGTTTAAGAGTAAAATGCTTATTTTGATTTGAACATTATTTACATATCATCGACTAGCTTTATAGAATTTATATAAAATAACAATATTATTATTAATAATACTCGTAACTACAATATGCCCCACCAGTTAATGAATCAAATTTTCTGCCAAACTAATACCTCGTCTATACAACAGCTAAATTCGATTTGACTTGCAGCGCACACACATACATATATATAAACACTGAATAATATATGTTAACAATATTTGTTTATACCATAAGTTAGACTTTGAACAATAATATTGTCGTTGTTAAATATTTAATTTCGCCTCTAGTTACTAGAGTCTAGATCTACATATGTCCGGACTCGCATTTCTAATATTAAATTGTTTGGCTGTCAAGTTAGCTTGAGTTATAATCAATTCATCTATGTACCTAGTCTGCTTTTTCTGACAACTCAAATATTTTTTTCAAATAAATGTAGTTTTTCATATACGATATTAGGTTGGGATTTAAATTGACATTATATAATCAATAAAGAACAGCAAAAGCCACAACCTGTGAAGATCAAATTTGAAAAGGTCCGCATCTGCATTTATATCCCTTCCAACAGTAGCAAATAAGCATAAGCAAAATAAATTTGATAATAAGCTTCCTACATAGTTTAAGTAAAGCTTTTTTAAGCAACTTATTTTATATTTATATGTACATATATATAAACATAGCCTACTTTGAATTTTATATATATATACATATACATTTTTTAAAATAATGAACAGTTTAAGTTTGAAAAAAGATTACATTAATTAAAGTCAATATATTTCTACAGACTGAGAAACAATCTGAATCTACAAATACCCAAATCCTAACTTTTATTTACATATATTTGATTACTCTTGTTTACTTTTTTCTGAATTATAGCAACAGCATATCAGTCGATTTTCGTGAGGAATACAGACGGGCAATACCCCTATAAACTAAAATCCGGGGTACATTTCCATTTGTATATAAATACAGCACCATGTGGGGATGCACGGATATTTAGTCCTCACGAAAACGACACTGGTGTTGATAAGCATCCAAATAGGTTGGTACAACAAATTTCTACTACTACTAAAAATCTAGAAAAAATTGAATGGGAGATGATAAGAAAATTTTGGTCAATACTTGTGAAAACAAATGATTGCTTTTCACACGATAGGAAAAGCTTATTGCAAAACTTTAAAATTTTATTAGACAATCTTTAGAAGTATGCATTAATTCGATTTAATTGGATTTGAAGAAAATTGCAATTCAAACCAGACCCAAAGAAAGTTGTGCAAACTTTTTTCTCATATATACATGCATGATGGAGATGTGTCTTGTACAAATACATATATACGCCATTATTATGCCCTTCGTCACACATTGAATCCATTTTATCTACGAATTTTGTGGTCACATAGGTCCCGAAGGCATCAGTAATAGCCAGTATATAAATATGTCAGAAAAATTAAAATTTAACACGAAACATTTTTGTTTGATTTTAATCTCTCTGTATTGAATTTGTTGAATGCTGACAGACTGCATTTAAAATATATGTTAATCATAAGAAACCTAATCTTTTATTTAAAAATCTGATCCCAGCTCTGTCAGACAGAGACGTGAAATAGAGAGAGAGAGATAGAGAAAAGTGCGAAATAGAATGATAAAAAAGATTGAGAGGAAAGCGAGACAGAGAAAGAAACAGACTATCCACAGTACATGGGTGTGTACCACTATATTAGGCACTCGCAATTATTTTATATGATAAATAAATTGCCGGCTAATTTAACCTGGTCGGGTCTACAATTAGTATCTATGGTAAATACTCTTATGCAAAGCCTTACACACCTGCAAATTGAAACAAAATTTGTAAGTTTGTTTTTAAAATTCGTTTCTTTTGTCTCCTGTAACTGCAAAGGAAGCAATTAAAGCAAATAATAATTGTAGTAGTGTGTGTTTTTATTTCGAATACAAAACACAATCAGATTATTGTTGAAAATCTAGAATTTTTTTTTGGGGTGCCATGTAATATTCAGATTATCAGGTTCAATTTATAATTATAATTTATCCTTTTGTCATTTCTCGGCTTACCAATAAATACATGCAACTAACTGCTTTTGGATTTTCACATAAACGTTGTACATGTTGCAATACTGAATTTTTTGGCTCCCATGGTTTAATCCATTAACTGGGGACACACAAACTTTAATCAATACTAACGAATAGAAAAGCACGCGGACAATTGCGTACGAAAATAGAATCGGGCGAAGGTACCATACCAGTGAAGAGCAGCGATGGCATACAAACCTGGGATGGCGTATTACAAGTAAGTTATTCATCTAGTTTTAAAATCATTAATTTAGTTTAAAATTAATCAATATGCATTTTTTTTATTTCAGGGACAACGCTTGCTTACGATGTCGTGTTCGGATAAAATAGCACGCTGGAATATTGTGGGTATTCAGGGTTCGCTTTTGTCTTCCATTATAGAACCAGTATACCTGCATTCCATTGTGTTGGGCAGCCTGCTGCATCCAGAACATATGTATCGGGCAGTTTGTGGACGTATTGAGAAATCTATACAAGGTCTGCCACCTCCATACCATTTAAATAAGCCACGTCTAGCATTGGTCACTTCGGCGGAACCGCGTAATCAAGCCAAAGCACCAAATTTCGGGATAAATTGGACCATTGGCGATACTGAGTTAGAGGTGGTTAACTCACTGACTGGCCGAACCATTGGTGGCCAAGTTTCAAGGATTACAAAACAAGCATTCTTTGAGAAATTTGGCTTTTTAATGAAAAATTTGTCAGGTATGCCTAGTCGCAAAGTGAATAAGGATTACGGGGAGACAAAAGCAGACGTCAAGGATTACCAGGTGAGTTATAGATGTTGTTATATTTTACTAAGTCTCTACTATATATTATCTATTGTTTGCAGACGGCTAAGCAAGAGCTTTTTTCTGCGTTTAAACGAGAGGATCTCGGCAGCTGGCTAAAAAAACCAATTGAGCAAGACCAGTTTGGGCTTGCCGAATGACTGCATTCAGCGATACCGATACCGTCAGCCGAATATCTTTGTAATCCAGTAAAAATTTTTAAAAAAGACAGCAAAAACGGCAAGCAATTAATAAATTTAGATACTATAGCTTATAATATAAAAACTTGCTATGTAGACTGCAATAATATTTTGGTCCAATCAAATCAAAACCAATTTAATTTGATGGATAACCTGCCGATGAAGCATCGGGATAACAACGACATACATATTGGTTTATATATTGGAGCAATGAGATTTTTCAGTAGAATATTTTTAGAATAGAATGTAGTTTTAATGCTGGAACTAAGTAAATAAGTATTATGGCGTTTTACTTAAATTTAATTAATTTTATATTTATTATGAACTGTACCTATTAGAGCTTACATGAATAAGCAATGACGATAATTTGATCAAATTTCAATTACATATTAGGGCGTTCGTTATTTATCGATTTCAAAATGTCAAATCTCACCCTAAAAGTTTATATATAAAAAAAAATATAAAAAGAATTTCAAGTTTCTGAGTTAAGTTCTTAAGTGCAGAGAAGATCCGGAAAATTTGCATCCGGTTGTTCCTATGGGAGCTATATGAGATTTTGACCAAGCTTGATCAGGATGTAACAGGCAGTTCCAAATTTACAATCTCGTTGGTTGAGTTATATTAAGATCCAAAAAGGATTTTCAAATGTCACGTCTACGCGGAGCCTCCTAGATAATACAGTTTGCTCCCTACAATGATCAGTCAGAACTTTGCAGGGTATCGTATTAGTTTCTCTATATACATTTTCAGGACGTTGTCAGCACGTGAAGTACTCAACTCAGAACTTGAAATTGTATGTTTATTTTTCATATATAATATGTAAACTTTTGGGGGTGAGACCTAAGAAATTAAAAATGGAATTTTGTCCATACAACGAACGAGTACCCTAATACATATGTTGCTTCTTGCTCTCCCTCCTACTGTCACTTTTTGTGAGAAAATATTCTTAATTATGTTCATTTTATTATTTACTTTATAAATGTATGTATATTTATATTAAAACATGCAGACTTACGGCAGATTCGTGCTATAGACTCTACAGCAGATAATTTACATGTATCTAGTAATAACTGAGTACAACATATGTACAATGTAAATTGTACATATGATTAAATATATACGTACTAATATTTCATAATATGCGCAGTGTATCCATTAAAAAAAAATAGACGATATACAACAAAATACCGTTCCAAAGAATATCATTTAAGTAATATTTTTATAGTCAGAATATTTTAAATTTATTTTTTATTTAATTTGCGAAATTTTACTGAAACAACTATATTGTATGTTTTGGGTTTTGAGATTTCAGACCTTTCTGTATATATTTATATACATATACCAGCTGGATTAATCAGCGTTGCCCGTGTCGTTATAGATATAATAGTGGAATAACGCTTTTGTAGACCTTTGTAAAATAGTTTAAAGTCGAATAATAAACGTTCAATTGCCTACTATCATTTACAGCTTTAAAAACGAGTTTAAGACCGATTGGACAAAAATTAAAGCTTCACCTATACTACGCTGAACCGCCCACGAAATTTCTTATGTCAGCATGAGCCGGTTAATTTTTGTCAAAAGAACTTTGAAAATAAACACCTTTTCTACATATGATTTCCCTTGCGGCTAAAAATCTTCTCAGATCTAAAATCAAATTTTTGATGCTCTCATATATATATATATATATATATATACATATATATATGTATGGGACGCTCTTTGTCAAACGTAACAGACCTGCGGCCAAAATTCACTTGGGGATTTTAATGATCTTGTTCTTAAAATGTTTGATATTTTTTCAAACTGCGGCCCATGAGTGCGTCTCAAAGACACGAAGAACTGAGGTGCCCGGATTGAAAAACGGTGAAAAAATTTGATGTCAGATTCTACTACTTCAGACCTAAAGTTATTGACAATTAATGCCACTAAAAAGTTAGATTGATAAACTAGCTAAATTTTACATGGCGGATCCAAGATAACACTTGAATTCTCAAAATCGCATAAAACATGAATTCGGATTCGATTTTGTTGAAATCAGCATTTAAGGGAAATTTAAGATCTCTGATTACGAATCCATTGTCAGATTTTTTTATTGGATCTACATACATATGTAAAACTGCCTTTTAGTTTCTATATTGGTTTGAGACATAAACTGTTGTCTTGGATCCGCCATTTTGGATGTTGCTAGTATATCATTAAAACTTATTAGTGACATTTATTATCAATGACTTAAGGTCAAAACTAGTCGAATCAGACAACAAATTTGTTTTTCCCCAAACTTTTCATTCCGGGCACCTTAGTTTTTATTGTATTTGAGACGCTCTTCTGGGCCGCCATTTTAAAATTTCATAAACCGTCTATATAAACCATCGCCGTGAATTTTTGGCCGTAGCTTCGTTTTCGTTTGAAAAAGAACTTGCCGCATATAGATTTTGTTTGGCCAAAAATGACTACATCTTCCAATACTGTGCCATCTTGTTTGAACATTATTTGATTTTAATAGTTTGATCAAAATATTAAAAGGTATTAAGGTTAAATCTTCCAGTTGTAAACATTTGTCTATGAGCGAATGTAGAATGCATGTACAAATACATTTTTGTTGTAGGAGAGTTTGCATGGTTCGATAATCGAATCTTAATTTTGAGTCACTTTGAATGTTTTAAAGTACATTTGTATGTAAATGACTACGAATAGTTTTAGCCAATACAAAAATATATGGGCCTTAATTAATTAGAACATTAAAGACTTAAAGTAAACTATTTAAAAGGTGTTTATTTATTTTATATTTTTATTGATTATCTACGATTACGTTCTGTACAAGTTTTATTATTTGAAATAAAATGTAATGTAGCCGATATTAAAAATTTTAATTTGTGCGTAATCGAAATTTATTTTCATTGCTTTCATTTAAAAATCTTAAAATTTTATTTAGGTAGCTGACCCTTTTTATTTTAAGAATACCGTGTAATTCACGTACATATACATATTTGTGTATAAGTGCTTCAATTTGAGACGTATACAATTATATACATTTTTAATACAATTACCATACATTGGATGTTAGGCAGAAAACTTATGTGTCTTTCGTCAAAAACTCATTTTAAATAAACGTGTAGGAAAACAGTCAATATTACAATTATATGTTACACTTGAATGTGACTCAAATACTATTTATTCTCAAGCCATGAAATGTCAGAAATAACACACAAGTTAGAAAATTTTATGAAAAGTATATATAATTTTATATTCAGAGCAATAGTGTGTTTGTCATTTAGCAATAAAAGAAAGAAAAAATATAAAAAAAATACATTTTTTTCTACTTTTATGAATTGGTTATCTAGTTAAGAGAATAATAAACAAGTAAGAAAGCTTTTGTCGACGTAGACACATTTACATATGTTTGTATAAACGCATTATGTCATATATGTACACACAAGGACAAACATGCTAAAATTTCTTCTTTCTCGTATAATTGTTACTATAATATCTTACTATCGGACCGTGATGCAATTTATACTTTGTTCACATCAGACGTGGCAAAGCGCATTGCTGTACAAATGTTTCTTTCGTCTTTTTTTCGATATGTGAGGGAGGGTAAGACGCATCCCAAATTTTAAATAAACTTTATCAGTCTGTACATATACGGAGTCCAAGTTGCAAATTGGAGGCTTCAGACGGCTGTTGATTCTGATCAAGAATACATATACTTTTTGGGGTCTGTAATTATTTATGGTTCAAACCGCACCAATAATCTTAGAAAGTTCGGTTCGGGTTCGAGTTCGCGAAGTTATTATTTTTAAAGGTTCGGTTCATTATCCGGTTCGAGTAGCTCTAATACCCGAACTGAACCGGTTCGGCCAGATTCGTTTCAGAACCGATTTGCAGCCTTGGTTCCAACATATATTCTGTACACTGGTCGGCACAAATATTTTGACAAAATTATAAGTAACATTTTCTCTTAATTTAAACTAATTAAAGGAAAAGTTTGGCGTCAATGAAAAGGTCATTCAAATTCCGTTTGAATGATACAACAGTATCAACAGTCCAGACGATAGAGCCCCGTACATCTTGGTGGGATATGGAAGACAGAAGTTAGTCACACTGTGAGTTAATATGTGTTTAAAAAAAACGTATGTAAGGACCTACAGCCTTGGCATTTTGTAGCCGAGCACTATCGACTAGATCGGTCTTACTTGTTTTATCAGAATGAGGCAAAACGCGTATTTTATTTTTTATAAGCATTAGCTTCCTCGCTACAATTTTTAAACGTCTATTTGAAGCTATTAAGCTAGTAAAATCTTTGTAGTATTGTTCTATACATAAAGTTTTGATGGATTACAAGCCATAAATAACTTCAAAATGGCTGAATCGGAATAACTATATTTCATATAGCCATCGTTAAACTGAATGGCAAACTACTTTGATCTTCAAAGTTGTGTTCTCAAAAATGTTAATAGTTTTACAAATGAGCCCATATAGCCATGCCCGTCTTCTAATATGCAGACTAGTCACAGAAACTTAGTTGACATTTTGTTAGTCCAAGTTTTTAAGCGACCATATAAACACAATTCAAAAATGTTTATTATTATTTCTTCGAAATTTAACCATGCACTTTCGCAGGTTTATAATTGCTTTAAGCACATGACTGGATGTTTTATTGGATACAGCGAAGGGTACATGTAGTCTTAAGCGAGATTCTGAAGATGGTTATTCAAAATAATTTTGAGTAAAGAATTTAACAATGGGCAGGTTTTAAGCTTAAATAAAATAACTGATTAAGCAGGTAAATAAAATCTAGAGCTGTTTAAGCAAATTGAAAGCTGCTCTGCTACGTAATCTGCATTAATTATAATATATGTATACTTAAATATATTAAGTGAATAACACAGTGTCATCCAGAAGCAAATATTACATATATCACAGACTTGAAATGTATCCAACAATTAAATAACTTATAGGTTTGTGCAATAATTCCCTATTTCGGTTGCCTTGATATTGGCATTCAACTGTATATCCACATCGAACAATAACATACAATTAATTAAATATAAATAGTGAATTAAAACATATAAAACAAAATTTGACCTTATATAAAATACTGTGATACTAAATTTTACTAGTACTTCCAGCATAGCTGCATTTTATCCATTCTAAAATATTCTAAGTAAAACGTTACACAAACAAAATCCGATAAATATATATTAAACCGTCGAAGAAAAATAATATAAATTGTACGACGTTATACAATATTGGTCTCAGTTAATTTTAAAATTTTAATTTTATATTTCTAAATGCACTTTTTATTTGGAAAATTGGTAAGAGATGTATTCACAAATTATCAAAAATATATGTATGTGTATTATATTATATATGAATATCAAATAGAGTTCTTAGAAAATTTAACTTTCAAACATTTAAGAATTACTAAAATTTTAGAGGCGTTATTGATCTCTATTAAGAAATGTTTTTAGAAGTTTTGAAAAGTATCCACTTTTGGTTATATGTTCGATACCATTAAAATCAGCTGGATTTTGTAACTCATAACCAGTTTATGCTTACATTTTAGAGTCTATCAGATGAACGTATTACGATAGCCTGCTTATCACCAATAATGTTACCCATTTTTAATAGCCAATACATCTTTTGTCAAAGATTTAAAAGTTTAAATCTCAAACGAGATTGTATAATAGTTCGGATCTCTTCACCAAATAAATAAAACTACATATTTAGAAATACAAATTTGTTTATAGGAGTCATTTTTGTTACCTGAACATATTTTTTAGATTGTTTTAATTGAAACAATTTAAGATCTTTAAAGTCTTAATGAACAGTATGCTTATAAAAAAAACTTTGGTAGCTGAGATTTAAATGTGTTACAATGATGTTTAAAATGTCACGAGTTCCGGAATTATAGTTGAAGTTTTTAATACAAAAGTCTCAGTATTTGCAACCATGGATGCTAACCGATTCTGAACCGAACCTCGCAGAACTGGTTGGGTTCAAGTTTTCAGGGTAGCCGAACCGAATCATCATTTCAGACATCGAATAAAAATCATAAAAAAATAAGAAGCCTCATGAAAATTTGTTAAATTTTTTTTTTATTTTAAATTAAACCAAGATTTATTTATCCATTTTATACAATTTAATTATAATTTTAATTAAATTGAATAATTATGACATTTGAAATCATTTTTTTTTAGGATTATGTGTGTTAACTGCGAGGAAAAGGCTAGTCTCCGAAAAAATCTTAAGTTTTATAAACTTTCAAAAGACCCATGAAGAGTAATGCGTGTATGAATACGAGATTATATTGCTTATACGAATATACAAGTGGGTTGTACAAATCTTTAATAGCGCAAATGCAAACCAAAGGCAATTTTCGGTGTTCCTCAAACCAAGATCGCTTATCGATTATTAACATTTAGTTGAAGTTTGATGGGTATTAAATATTGAGTTTCTTAGTTTAATATCTAATGTAACTGAGAGAAAATTCAAGTACTTTCTCACTTGAATCAAGAATTTCCGGTGTCAAAAGTGAGCCAAGCCAAAATTTTTGATTCAATAACGAAATTATAGTTTAAGAACTTCTTGAAATTCTTGATATCAGGACCGTTCGGATAGTCAAGCACGTTTCGGAATTGTTTTGAGACTATTACTGTCTTGATATAATTCCAAAATACTTAATTTAAGACTGTTTTTTTGTGAAATTGGGATAACTTTGAGAACATTTTGTACTTAATTCAAGCACTTTTCAGACTTAAAACTCCAAAACGTACAAGATTTAATTATATTTCATACTTGATTCAAGTCTTTGAATCTCTATAACAACTCTAAACTCTAAAACATGAAAAAAGTATTATGAGCATTTTGCTACAAAATAAAATGATAAAAATGATCAAAATCATAAATCATCATCAAAATGGTAGACTGACTACAGAAATTATCAAAATATAGTCTTCAAATAAAGTCTTAATTTTTCAGTTGCAGACGAACCAGAACCATTTGGGAATTCTAAGCTAGCGAGCTCAAAAAGATATAAGAATTAAAGATCTTGATTCAAGACATATTGTTATTACGGAAGTATTTTTTGATCATGATTAAGCATGTTTATATTTAAGAACGAAACAGTCTTCATTTAATATATATAATTCCTGATTCTTCTTATTTTTTTGATGTTTAACGCCTCTAAGATCGATTCGCTCTTAAAGTAAGAAAATTCAAGACTGAATCGTTCTTCAATTCTTCTGAATTCAAGGTCTTTTTTGTAGAACGAAACTTACTGCTTTTTGTGAATGTACATTTTGATAAAACTTCTGAAATCTATATTACTATATTTCCGGCTCGCAACTGGCTGAAAATATTTTCGTCTCTGACATTTGACAATTCTATGATAAATGGGGAATTCAGCAGGTAATTTCCGTTAGCAATCGCTCCTGTATTTGTGATAGATCAGTAATCAGTACCTGCTGAGAAAGAGAAATGACATGACACGTTTTTATACAAATCAACCTACTCATTGAGAGCTTCTTATCAAATCGTCCTTCAACGTCTTTTAACACTTCATGAAATATCTGTCTTTGGCTTTCATAAAAAACAGTCAGTATCAGGTAACCCAGAATTTTCACGATACATTTCTTTTGTGAGACCGATTCAGAAACCTTACGCTATTGTTTGTTATAAGTTTCCTGCGTATGCATCGAGTATAATGATTGCTGATTAAAATAACCTGTTGTATGCCCCCAATGTGTGCAGGGTCCCTAAATTGGCTTCCTAATAATATAATATAATTATTTATTTATATAGACTTACATATTTACATTTTTGCATTTCAATATTCACCACTTATACTATAATATTAACATATATGCCATTATAAACCTAAATATTCCGAAAGGCATATAATATAAACTGAACCATATTTAGAAATGCAATTTTATAATAATATTGCATGTAAAATTATATTTATATTCGTTATTCGTTTGCCTACCGGCAAACATGTACGGAGTCACTTTAATATTCTTATCCGAAATGTTATTTAAAAAAAAAATTCTAATATAAATGCAGAAGCGTATACAAATTGTTGCACATCATTGTATTAGTTTGGATTATACCTATCTATAAATTAAATGAATAATATACCTATTATATAGGTAAACTTTTGTAAGAATAATTAATATTATTTAAAAATGGCAGTAGAACAAATTTTAAGAACACATTAAAAACCACACCAAACCCAATATTTGTAGTATTATATATTGTACAATAAAAATGTAACAATGCTAACAATGCCATATTTACGAGTATACAAATTCCTTGCATTGCTTTAGTTTTTCGGTGAGCCTGACAAGCTGTTGAGCTTAATAGTCCACTAATATTCAAATATATATGAGCCTAAAGTTAGATAAAAGTAATTTATCAATTATTTGTACAGTGCTCATTTTTATTTTTAATGTTTAAATATTTTACCTACTGAATGTAAAAATCGAAGGATAAACCAAACGATTAAATCAAGGATAAATAAGACATGATTCATATTTATCGTAATAATGTCAGCAATTTTCGCAAGGCATTAAACCAACCATTAAAACTGTCTCGCAATTTTAACAATATAAGTAATATACAATCTCAAACCTTCATAAGAAAGTTGGTGCCATTGAGTACTTGAGCACATCAAGTGGGCCTTTGATGATTTAAAGTTTGTCTAGATTACTTCTTAGTATATCAGATATTGTGCTGGAACATTACACATGCGATAATATCAAGATATAAATATACTCTCAAAATTCTGGCATGTATTATGTTATATTATATTGATTTTAAAAAGAAAATAAATCATAATAAAATACATTTGAACAATTTGCATGCAAATAAAACCAAAACAAAAAATTCAACAAATGTTGGATAATTTAATAATTTTCTTTAAATATCTCCAGACTTTTTAACTTTTAAATATATAATTATTTTTATCCTTTCAGCTTTAAATTTACATTTATATATTATAATTTATTTATTTATGCTCATACCAAAGAAGTCTACGCCAGGGGCTTGTCGAATAAACATATGAGCTTTAAATATCTCTGAAATAAATAGTTGCTTTCAAAAATTCCAATAACAGGCCGTATCACAATCCAGTGATACGAAGGAAAACCCAAATTCGTAACAATATTGAATATTGAGCTGTAGTGAGGGACTTTTGGTGTTAACATTTTATCTTTCGGCTTATCGTTAATGGTAAGGGCAACTTACATATGTATGTACATAGTATATATGTACGTCTAGTTAGACAGTTCCTACCGTTCTTCGGAAAGTTTGGTGTGTCGAAGATAGTTATGTTCTACAGGATTCATGGCAGTATATTCTTTACGTAACATATATTACTCAGTGTAGCTTGTTATAATCAATTAAATATATAAAGCTTCATATTTATCAAATAACACTGTAAATGGTATACATACTTTGGGTTTGATACAAGGTGTATAAAATACAAAAACTTATATTAACTTAAATTTTCTAAGCATTATTCAAACATATATTAAAAAAAAAGCGATTAAAAGTTACAATACTTGAACTAATGTTCATTCAAGTTAGTTAATGCGCCTTGGCCTTGTATGTAATTTTCCACACTTCAAACAGACATATCGTAGAATGGAAGCGATAAAAAATTGCAAGAGGCATTGATATATGTGTGATAATCGTCCAGCCCCAAATGCCAAAAAACTCAAGATGCGTCTCACGAAATACAGCTCGTCCTTTGATCAAAGTGTTGACAAACCATATGGCAATATTAGCGACCAAAAGAAATGTTATTATCTCGCGTCCGGGCTTTCGCCGCACCTGTTTAGAACCCTTACAGCGCCGATGGCTGGCATGCAATATGAACATTGTTTGCAATGATGTCTGTACGACACCAAATACCTCGGCTATAATGCCCTCAACTCGATCTGGTACCGTGTCCCACTTGGCAAAGTAACTGCCAAGAATACTGAACATGCCATACAAATAGACGCCTGTCTGGGCCACAACCAGTAATAAATTGTCCAAGTCCATTGAGTGATGCTCATCACTCGTATCCTTGATGTACCTAAGATCACGCATAAGGATCATGCCTGTCATAAAAACAATAATTAATAGCGAATAGAATTAAAAAAAAACAAATAATCAAGTAAAATAGTTAATTACCGGTTATTACTGCAGACGCGCACATAAAGTACATGACAGTCTCCCAAAGTGTTACTTCTTGAGTTGCGATTAGCTCGTAGCCTGGTTGTGTGTACAGCACAAAGTACATAATCATTGAGATGATAGTCATAACAATAATAAGTATGCCGAAAAAGAGACCCTTGTGTGACTGAGAGCAGTCGACAGAGAAGTGATGAGCCGGTTTCTGAGCAACTGGTTTCACAGAGTTCTTACGTGTCTTGTCGATGTCTGGAATTGATTTGACGGTCTTCCACATCTCAAACAGTATTACCGCACATATCAATGAGTATTCGATTGTGCAAGGAAAAAGAAACGGCGACAATTGTTGGACCAATGCACCCATAATTGTTGTACGTGAGCAACCACTAAATGCAACCACTGCATGTGTGGGAGTCAAAGTCGGAGTCGGAACAGTCGTGATATTACTAACTGACATTGTAATATTCGTCAATATATTATGAAGCACACCTTCTGTGGAATGACTTCCGCTTTTCAATCCAGTGTGAAATGATCCGTTAACGTGTATTGATTCGTTCAAAGCTGACCAGTTAGGACCACCATATGGTCCGCTGTGTAATATGGGATCTTCGACCGGATTAATGTCGTGGTGGCTTATGTGAAATATTTCGTGCTTTGTCTCCTCAACCAACACGTATAACCATTCGCACAGGTTTGTGGCTACCATGTGCATTAGCCCAAATCGTGAAAAAACCTTGTGGCGCGCCATATCCATATAGGTGGTATTAAGGAAGATAAACTGTACTTGGGCAATGCATAGTACCATACGACAGATTGGAGTGATGGCTACAAAGACGTCGCGACATCCTGGATGACCATTAAGCTCAAAGAACTGACCAAACTCCAATCCTGAATATACCATTGTACCGATAGCGAAGGCGATGGCGCCGACGCGCAGATAGAAGCTTCCAAAGTGAGTTACTTTATGCTTCAGGTGAACATTGCTATTCTTTTCGTCTGAAACAATCATGAGTTAATCGAATGATATCAATATTAATATTTATTGGGCATTTCCTATCATTATTGTATTCTTCCGACTATCGGTATTGAGATTCTAGTTCCAAGTTGTTTAAAAACTTAACTCACTATTCTGGTAAATGATAAAGTTACTACTAAGTTACGCTATGGTTCCGCTTAAGTCACCATCATATTACTCAAAACAAAAAAAAGTTTTTAAAAGCCTTCTGTTAAATTAGGTTTTGGGACATACGATACGTTCGCGGATATGCTTTGATATGGAACTTCTGTTTGAATTAGCCAAAAATAATTATTATGAATAATAAGCAAACTAGGAATGTCCATCATATTTAAAAAAAATTTTAAATCATGAAAATAAATATATAAAACTCACGGAAATCTTTAAGTGCGTTGAAGAGCGAGCGGTTACGAAATGCGCTTATATATAGAAATATCACAAAAATGATGCTACCAGCATATAGGTATACATAGAAGCCTTGATAAACGTAGGTAGGTATTTGATCGGAAATGACTTCCGTGATGGGAAGGCATACACCTAACAGCACCAATAGTTTGCAATAAGTCGCAGACAAAGCAGAACTGATGGCATCGCTGTAGAAAAAAATTAAAAACATGTGGTAAAAACAGATGTAACTCACTTTACTTGAGCGTCTCTATAAATCGAAATTCTTACTTGCCCGTTCGTCGGTTCTTTTCCTTTTGTTGTTTGGCTTGGAAGCTTTTGGCACCGCTGTCGCTGTAGTAAGCAGCGGAACCATTTCTTGCACTGCCGGATCCGCTTTGGAAATTGATAGTCGCCGTACTGCCGGTAACCGTTCCATGAAGATTTCTTATGTAAGGGCGATAAAAGTGTACCCATATTCAATTATTCATAACATATTTGAGTAAATGTACATATATCATAAGGAGTAGAACATGTTTAGAATAGTAGTATTAAGACCATTAGGTATACCCTGCTCTTGTGGTGTTCCGCTGATGAACAAAATTACTGGGATCCTTGCGTCCTAAGCCTGGTGGTCGCTGGGTGAGTATCTCTTGCAAAAGAATCGATGGACGACGGGACACCTGAAGTGTACAGGCTGAGTCGTTGCGGTGTATACCAATTGTTGGTAATGGTAAAAGTGCCTGACGTTGGCTGCCGTGTTCTACCAGTTCTAAATTGGTCTGCGATTTAGCCAGCGGCGATATGGGATGCGACATTATTGGTATATTATGATGGCCGCAATGATCACAGGCAGTTCGGGCGTATCGTATGACAGAATCCGAGGTAGCGGCAATCGATTTGCTAACGTTGTAGATACGTAGAGGCGTTTCCGCCGGCGGAGGCGGAGTCGTTGCAGGAGTAAGACGCGAAAAGGATATCGATTTTTTGGTTGCCTTATGGTAATATATTCACAACTGTCGGTAAATACTTGACTGCTGACATTAACGTTAAATTTGGTTTAAATTTACAAAAAGTACTGAACGCGGCGTTGTCTTGTATACAGTTGCACACATATGTACATTTACATACATACATATATTTGTACAAACACATGCACAAATATCCCTTTAAGCAAATACGAGTTAGAAAACCAATACCTCTGGTCAATTTAATGTTTTTGAATCAACTGACATAACTGATTTTCTTGTTTTGCCTAACAATTGGGTAGACTGACTTATTTTTTGTGTTGAATAATTCAAAGATGGATATCACGTCAATGGGTTTCTGATTGTTTTTTCGTGAGCTTTGAGCACAAGCACTTTCATAACAGGGGTAAGGTCTTAGGAAACATTGAAGCACCCGTAATTAGCCGATTTAACATCGGTGCCCTGTCGGTAAACATTACAGAGCTATCACCGATTGATAACAAACAGAAACCTATAACCCTGTATCAATCAACGAATTGATGGTCACATTTGTTGTTGCTGCTTACATATACAATAATTATATATTATTTGTTTCAATTTTGCAATTATTGTTTTGGTACTTATATCATTATTCGGACAAAATTGGGTTTAAATAAGTCTATTATATCATATAGCTGTCATTGGAACATTTAAACAAAAATTTAATACAGCGTTCTGCAAGGGTATTAAATCTTCGGCGTGCGAAAAGCATCTTAGTGACCGGGTTCAGGGTATTCTACAGTCGAGCACACTAAACTGTAGCCGCTCCAGACCGAAGTGGACTGTGGGCGAAGTCGCCTTATTTTGTATTATGATGAATATGTATTTTTATATACCTACGAATTTGATTAAAAATGTTGCTGATAAGAATAATTCGACAATTTTGTCACATTTCTCGTAAGTCTTGTTCAAACATTAAATGTTAAACTTGATGATATATATATATATATATATATATATATATATATATATATATATGACGGTGAAGCGCATCTACGCAATGTGCTAATTTTACACAAATTCGCTTAGTGTGTCATTAACGAAGATCAGCTAAAGTATAAAAGCAAATATTACAACGTTCTTAAAAAGGCTCTTATAAGAACAATTTAATATAAATATACACATGTATTTCAGAATGCATTTAGTGTATTCGAAAACTTTTGATCACCATAAAACTTAACAGTCCTTTACTTTCAAAGCATTTCGACCAAATTTTCTTTTCCAAAGTTTTCTCCATATTAGACTCCACGTATTGGAACACGCATTGCCCTCGTTACTGGATCTTATCATAAACTTTTTAATCAAAAATTCCAAATCGGATATTTAACGGCTACTAAAAAGGGTCTCAAAACATTTGAATGGGAATTCATTCGCGTAATCAATAAACAAATATTTTTACAAATAACATTCATACATACTCATAAAAACATCAATAGACAAATATTTATCTATATATATAAAATTCTTTGTCCTGACTGACTGACTGACTGACTGACTGACTGACTGACTGACTGACTGACTGACTGACTGACTGACTGACTGACTGACTGACTGACTGACTGACACATCAACGTGTAGGCCAAACGGCTAAAGGTAAAGAGCTGAAATTTTCACACAACATAGCTGAGACAATTTCATCGTGCAATAAGACGGCGTTTTGTAAAATTCCACCTGGAAGTGTGTTTACCCGAGGTCAAAAGGTCATGGAATTGCTTTGTATGAAAAACTTTTTTGTTTGTTAAGATATCTTAACCAAACTTACAGATTAGATGTTTGGGACTGTCTCTTACATTCTGACCAAATTTGGTCAAAATCGGATTACTATATCATATAGCTGCCATAGCAATAATCGGATGAAACTAACCTTTAGTATGAAAAACTTTTTTGTTTGTTAAGATATCTTAACCAAACTTACAGATTAGATGTTTGGGACTGTCTCTTACATTCTGACCAAATTTGGTCAAAGTCGGATTACTATATCATATAGCTGCCATAGGAATAATCGGATGAAATTAACCTTTAGTATGGAAAACTTTTTTGTTTGTTAAGATATCTTAACCAAACTTACAGATTAGATGTTTGAGACTGTCTCTTACATTCTGACTAAATTTGGTCAAAGTCGGATTACTATATTATATAGCTGACATAGGAATAATCGGATGAAATTAACCTTAAGTATGGAAAACTTTTTTGTTTCTTCAGATATCTTAACCAAACTTACAGATTAGATGTTTGAGACTGTCTCTTACATTCTGACTAAATTTGGTCAAAGTCGGATTACTATATTATATAGCTGACATAGGAATAATCGGACGAAATTAACCTTTAGTATGGAAAACTTTTTTGTTTCTTAAGATATCTTAACCAAACTTACAGATTAGATGTTTGAGACTGTCTCTTACATTCTGACTAAATTTGGTCAAAGTCGGATTACTATATTATATAGCTGACATAGGAATAATCGGACGAAATAAACCTTTAGTATGGAAAACTTTTTGTTTCTTAAGATATCTTAACCAAACTTTCAGATTAGATGTTTGCGACTGTCTCTTACATTCTGACCAAATATGGTCAAAGTCAGATTACTATATCATACA